>JAODFW020975519.1:0-10459 GCA_027575235.2 Palythoa mutuki
ATCCCCAGTTCCTCTGCAAACGTTCTAGCCTCTTTGACGAGCGATTGATGACCTTGATGTGCCGCATTCTCTTCGAACTTCCGTACCAGACTCATAGTGGAATCCTCGTTAGTATACAACTTAATGGCTGTCTTGATCTTAGTCATTTTGTACTCTTCTTCTACTGATCTCATTCCACGTCCTCCTAGAGCCCTTGGCAGATAGACAGTCGCTTTCAGCCCTAGTGGGTGCCTGCCACCACTCTCACACACAATCTTTTGTACTTGCCTATCAATGTCGCGCAAGTCTGTCAGACACCAATGTTGTTACCACATAAGGTACGACAAAACTAGCATGGCAAGCTGATTGGACGCTTGAACTTGTTGGTGTCTGACAATGGGCTCGACCAGATGACTGAGAGTCTCTGCAGGTAGGTTTTAGTAGCAAGCTGCAGAGCCAGCTTCTCTTCTTGAAGTAACCATTCCGGTGCTCCCAGGAACCGGTAGGTTGTGTTTTCCTCCAGGCTATCAATGACCGTCTCCCCTGACCTAAACCCTTCCGGTACATCTTTGGATTCCATTGCAAGCCAATGTCCTCCATCGCCTCCTTTGTCATCTTGAGTACTCTGTCAAGCTTTGCTTGAGATGCCGCGAAGACCTTAAGGTCGTCAATGTACAGCAAATTTATGACTTTGGATGCACGAGGTGAACCATTTGTATGACGTATAAATTTAAACAAGTGATAGGGTGCTGTTTCTCACTAGTGAAATCACCCTGCTTGGGTATCAACCTCGTCTTACCCTCTTTGAACCACTTATTGTATGAACATGGAGTTTTGGTTATGGTATTGAATGCAGTTACCATGCCCTCATGTAGAACACTTGCTCGCATCCACCAATAGTTAACCACCCTATCAGGCCCAGGTGCACTCCAATTCCGCTTCTTTAGGATAACCTTAACCAGCTCCTACGTCTCCAGGTTCGAGGCCCCTAATGTTGGGTAGGGGACACATTGACTAATACCTAACTCTATTTCCTTGAGCCATTCTGCCTTTTCATCCCCAGTCCCCCTCTCCTCCCAGAGCCCTCAGCTTTGACAATGTCACTAAACACACCTTTGCTCGCGCTGGCCTGATCTTCATTCCAAACTACTTTGGCCGGGCATTATCTGGATTTTCCGCCGCCTTTCTTGTGATGGTAGCATACACCCAACCAGGGTCTTCTTTAAACTGGCGGTTTAAGACTTTGGCTTCCTGTTGTCTCTTTATTTTTCCAAAACTAACTTTCAACTTCCTAAGCAACGACTTCTGCTTCTTGATGTAGCTTACGAGTGATGACACTGACAGAGACCTGCACTCTTTTTCCAGGAGAGAACGGTTTTTCGTTCCTCTTTTTGTCAGCTTCCGATTCTCCTTTATTCTGCTCAACTCAGCTGTTGCGATGGATAACTTTTTTCTAACCCCTTTAACATCCTCAAGATATTTGTTTCTCCACTTATCATTCTCAAGACCACACTTTGTTGTTTTATCCTTTGTCTCTTTTTTCCAACATTTTAACAGCAAAAATGTTGCCACTACAGAGTACAAGACACAGTTGGCTAGCCACAAATACACGAATGGGGTCTCCGCTGATGCCACTTTGTTTTGCCGTAACAGACCGTTAATCACCTTATTAATTTCGTTAAATTCACTCTGTGTTTGTGTTTATTATTATTGTATATTATTATTATTATTATAAGACAGATCTCCAATAGACGATTTTTATGTTACCTAATTGTCTAAAAAATTAGCGAATATTTTTGTGACAACTTGAAAAATGATCTCAGCTGTGAAAAGCGAAAATAAGTCGCAGTGGAAGTTAAAAGTATGAAGTAAAATGGCGACCCTTAATCAAAGTTACCTTAACTACTTCTTACTTTCATTGTCTTTTTTGGAATTTGTATCGTTTGTGCCCCATAAACATTTAAAACTCTGAGGGCTTGCATAAACAGTTCCTTATCAATGTCTTTCCTGTACTACATTTTTGACCACATTTTGGTCTTTAAAGTATTCTTTGTGGGTATTTTGCACCTTTTGTCCCTCTTGGAATCACAAGAGTGTGCTGAGAATAAGAAGCAAGAAATTATGATATCAGATTTTGCGTTTGTATTGTTGCACTCTATTCATATCCACCTTCTGTGGTAGCCATTTTGAGTCAGCGGGTGGTGAAATCGTATTGGTTGACAATCTGGCAATCGTCATGAATTTGACGAAAAGTATCTAACTTGTTTCTACTTTTCATTAAGCATTTGGCAATAGCATCTATAATCTTTGTTTTCATACTTCGAATATGATGTTGCAAATTTTAAGACAATCATCAAAAAAAATGTTTAGTGGAAATATGTCTTTATTACCTCGGTTTTTATTTTCTAAAAGGAATAAAACAGCCCTGCTCACAATTGTTTCTGGACAATAGCAAGACATGTTGATGTTGTATTTAGAACACTCGAAAAGTAGAGAGAAAAACTCAACTTCACCTTTTCTTGTGTTTTCCAGATC
This sequence comes from Palythoa mutuki, assembly GCA_027575235.2. NCBI lineage: Eukaryota > Metazoa > Cnidaria > Anthozoa > Zoantharia > Sphenopidae > Palythoa > Palythoa mutuki. The sequence continues at coordinate 2,515 of JAODFW020975519.1, forward strand.
ATAGCATTTTATATTATTGCCGAGAAATAAGACAAAATTACAAGTACAATCTTATATTTATTTTTTTAAGTAAACCTGAAATTCTTAGAACTGGGTAGTCCAATTTCAATATTTTAAAATTTAACTTGGGTCGGAGGCTCGGGGACCATAAATTATTCATTCTGTGATGCGTACTGGGCTTTCGTTTGTTTTAGTCCCCCAAGCCTCGGACCCAAGTTGAATTTCAAGATATCGGAAATTGGTACGGTCAGTTGCATAATGTGTTGTATGCAGGGTTATAAAGGAAGTGGTAGTTTAGGCTTATGCTTGTAATTTATGTAACTATAACAACTCTTTTCAAAACGAAGTTGATGCTGCTATCATTGAAACCATAAACTAAAAGGGTTTCTGATAAGTCAATCTCTCACAATCCTACATATAAATTATTATTAAAACTGGTGGTTTTATTTTTTACCATTCATTTTTAAAAACACATATTAAGGTTACCGTATACCTTCAATGGTGTTTTGTGTCAAAACGATATGTACAGTGCATCTGTCTTAAACCGTAGATATTTAAACCCATATATCAAAGTAGAGTTTATAGAGCTGGCTTTTGAACTATTCTAAAAATTTTGAATTAAAATAAATTTTTAGATTTTTTTTACGTTTTTAAAAAACGAGTGACAAAATCGCCTTTTGCAAGTTCCAGCTCAAAGGGAATTTGTTCGTTTCCCCTAAAATTTGCACAGTAGCTTCTTCAATATATGACGAACAAAAACGTGTCTGCGTTTTTTGTTTGTCGAAACACCTTTTGTTTTAGAGCAAGTTTTTGTGCGGTCTCTAGACATTTTTTAAACCCTTATTCGAAAAAGCGCCGTAATTGAATATGAAAAAACGTAGACACTTTTTTTTACACTTTTGGTCTGGAAACTTGCGGGTTAATTAAATCATTAATTATCAATAATCGCTTGGACTTGTAACTTTCGAGGGCAATTTTGTCGCTTGTTTTGAGAAAACGTAAAAAATCTAAAGATTCTTTTTAATTATCTGTAAGCTTTAATTTGATATATGAGTTTAGGTATTTACGGTTTAAAACATACGCACTGTATCGTTTTGACACAAAACACCCCTGAAGGTATACAGTAGCCTTAATATTTGACTACCCATTGTTTCAATTGGAAACCTCCACGTGCGTTAGGGCATTTTTATTTAAATTTTGTGAAAATTGATAATTGAACCATCATGCAAGGTGGTTTTATCTCGGATCCAAAAGGAATCTTTCAAACAAAAAGTTGTTAGAGCATATTGTAAACATTTTAGAAGAAAACGTGGAGCTGATGAAAAAGATCTATTGGGTTACATTGACGTTTGACAGTCTGGTTCACTTGAGGGACGCTCTGACTAATCACAGGAGGCGGCATCTAATTTAGATTAAAGGTCGTGTTACACGAGGCAATTTTTTAAGCAACTTGCAATGCAATGCTGACGATAACAAAAGATTGCAAGTTGTTGTGAGATGTCAGACGAGGGCAATTTTTTTCGCAACGCGCAATGATCTTGTTCGTTGCCTGCGATTAAACGAGATACATCAGCGGTTTCTCGCGCTTAATAAAATAAAACATTAGATTTGATTGGTTCTTCACCTTAATTGCAACATTGGCGTTGCCTAATAACGTATTACCCTCGGCAACTGGCTTCTTAATGTTGCGAAAAGTAGAAGATTGTTCAACTTTTTCCGCAACTTATGACGTTGCGTTGCCAGTTGAACAGAGAGATGCTACATGCGCAATTTTGTCAGCAACTGGCATTGCGTTGCAAGTTGCCGAAAAAAATCCCTTGTGTAACGGTGCCATAAATTTGTCAATTAGGGCATTCACTTTAACATGCGTAAATTAAAGTAAGAGCTGAAATAATTTTTTTGCCTGGTATTTTTTCAACAGAAAAAAATGTCGAAATTTTTCATTCAAGAATGAGAGATAAAACAATACGAACAACAGAACTAGACAACAAGCTACTAGACTGTCCTGATATTTCTCATAAGAAAGTTGAGGACATCTACACAAAGGTGGTTATCCAGATCGGTCGTAAAAAGGACAATTTTGGTGGAAATAGAAGTGAAAATCTCAGTACTTATCCTAAACATAGCAACATTTCCATTGAGAGAGCAGAAGAACTGTTTGTGACGATGGCAGACGCTAAAGATCCCAAACTTATTTTCATTAGAGGTCGAGCAGGTATAGGAAAAACTTTGTTCTGTCAAATGTTAGCTCGAGACTGGGCAAAAGAGCGTTTGTTCAGGGAAGAAGAAAATATAAGGAAGATTCAGTTTGTTTTCCTTTTTACCTTTCGTCAATTAAACTCAATTGAGGAGCCTCTAACACTATATGACTTTCTCAGAATTTCTGAGACATGTCCCGAAATGTCAGATGATATATATGACTATATTATCAGCAACCCTGAAAAGACTTTGCTCATCTTTGATGGTTTTGACGAGTTCAGGTATCAGCAGGAAATGTGGCGCGAAAGGGTTAACATTGTTGGGGGTAAGATGGCTGTTGAGACACTGGCAGCAAAGATAGCAGCAGGTGAACTGCTGGCAAACGCAACTGTTGTCATTACAAGTCGTCCTGAAGCAGAGAGTAATTTTAAGCCGAAGATTGCAAGAGGTGTTGAAATATTAGGTTTCGACCAAGATCATGTAAGAGAATATGTTGATAGATTTTTTACCAGAATAAACAATGATCAAAAGCAGTTAGTATTAGAATGCATTCTCAATAATGAAAATATCGCAACGTTTTGTTATGTTCCCGTAAACTGTGTTCTCGTTTGCATGTACATGGAATGGTATCTGAATGAGAATAAAGGACAAGTCAAGGCCCGTCTTCCTTCAACGCTTGCTGAACTGTTTCTGGAGGTTATCAAAATGTTTCTACTAAAACACCATAAAGATTGTAGAGGACAAGAAATGCAAAACCTTCCTGACAGTGCACGAAATGCATTGGACAAATTATGCCAATTGTCTCACGAACTTCTCAAAAATAAAACTTTCATGTTCAGTGACGCGGATTTCGAAAAGTATGGTATACAAAAAGAAGAAATACAGCCATTGCTAAGGAGTGGATTGGTTCATTGTATACCAGGATGTAGAACTGGACCCTTCAGCACCAAGACGTACTACTGCTTTCTCCATTTAACACTACAAGAATTTCTGGCTGCCTGTTATTTGATCAAAAGTGGTGAATTAATCCGGTTGGCACAAAATGAAGCAAATGACCTTCCAGACTTTTCAGAAATGGTGTTGGTATTTGTTGCTGGTCTTCTCGGAACAATGGTTAGGGAATGCAGGGAAAATATATTTGGTTTAAACGTAACAAATGAGAATGCCGATAAAATTATTTTTTTCCTAATGGACCGAGCACATTTTTCGCTTGCAGCAAGACTAGTGTATGATTACAGGCAAAAACAGTTAGCTCAGGACTTGTTTGGTGCACTGACCCCCCGATGGACATTTCGTGATGTTGATAGTCGCACTTGTCAGGCTATAGCTTATTTTCTGATGGAGGTTGAAAATCGACCTACAAAGCTGCAGCTTTTCGGGGACGGATACGCAGATATTAGATACATTGCAGAAGCACTTAAATCTCAAAATTGCCAGCTAACAGATTTACAGGTTTGTGAATTGCAACTCTGTGTCGGGAATGTTCAGAAGATTAGTAATGCATTAACCCACTTCAGTTGTCAAGTTACAGAGTTGACATTTTTTAACGACAAATTAGGTGATAAAGAAGCTGAACATCTTAGTCGTGGGCTAACTAGTCCCAATTGTCGCCTTACAAAGTTGGACGTTAAATATAACGGTATAGGTGATGAGGGAGCTGGGCATTTTAGTGATGCAGTCACTAACCTCAGTTGTCAACTTACAGAGTTAAATCTTCATATGAACAAAATAACTGATGTGGGAGCTGAGCATTTTAGCCGTGCGGTAACTAGCCCCAATTGTCGCCTTACAAAGTTGGATCTTAGTTTTAACTTAATAACTGATGTGGGAGCTGAGCATATTAGTCGTGCGTTAACTTCCCCCAGTTGTCGCCTTACAGAGTTGTGTCTTTATGGTAACAAAATAACTGATGAGGGAGCTAACCATTTAAGTCGTGCGTGCGCTGGCACCAATTGTCGCCTTATAATGCTTGAAAGTGACGATGATGAGCGATGAGGTGACGAGGCATGTGTTCGCTAATCCCAGTTGTTACCTTACAGAGTTGCTTTTTGTTGATAACCAAGATTAAAGTGCTACTAGGAGTTCGACATTTCCAAAAAGAAATATATGCACTTGAAACTTGTTCACATACCTATCTGTACAGATCAAATGACGATTTTAGTCCGTATAACAAAAATATCAGCATCAGAAGTAACGTTTTTTGTCTGCCATTACAGACTTATGTTCCTTTTGAGCCCGCAATCACTGCGGCAACACACTAAAAACTTATATTAACAAGCTGTGACGACATTTTCTCAACACACTCGCTCGAATCTGCAGAAGCAGAGACTTTTATTCATCTGATACGGTTGTTTCCGTCTAAAATGTCTTGCTTTTCATCTAGCGACGAATGCGAGAGTTAATTCGCCCAGGAGTTTTGCGGGTTGAAAAAAATGATGTCACATGTTATCGCACTGCAGCCTGGCCTTGGAAATGAGTCACCAGGAAGCGAGAACATGGCGGTTTGATGGCGGACAATTAAGTAATTGTTTTAAACGTAAAATAACCACACTTTCCTTCAAATTACAGCGATAAGAATTGGAGAGATTTCCTTTTAGGGAACAAACTAGCAAATGCGTAAGAAAGAAAATTTGTGGAAATGTCATCGTAGAAGCACTTTAAGAGATTTAGATTTAGTTATAATAATTTTGAAAAGAAAATTTTGTAATAATCTTGAAAAGAAAGTTTTTCTAATGAAAATTGTGTTTACAGTGCGCGCATTTTTATAAAATGTAAATGTTCTTATTAATAACAAAAAGTTGGGCGAACCTCAAAAGCTGATTGCAGGCTGTAGGATTTCAGGTTTAATGGGAAACTTTTTATGATTTCTACATTTTTTATCCAGAGGAGCAGGTAGCAATGTTCTGTAGAAGTGAGGATTGGCAAACTGTATGTATAATAAGTTTCGACATAAAGTAGGGTTATTTCCAGTCTTGTACTCGCGAAATGCACAATTGAGTGGAAGCGAGTTGAACGAAATGTACGGAGCCAGTAAATTTTGCCGAGCCTTATTCTTATTTTTTTGGCGATTTCAGCCTCAATTTGCTGTTAATTTGTTCTTATTTCTGTGAGCAGTTTTTAAAGAAAAAACCCAAAATAAAACAAGGTATTGGAAAATGAAACACCTTGCGCCACACATGTATTGCACGGCTGAATTTAGAGGTGAACTATCTTCGTTGTTTGTGGAGCAGTCTTTACAGTGGATCCTTTTATGTTTTATGCTGTATCGCTAAGTTTTAGTCAATTTTCTACCAGAAGAACATTCCTAGTTATCAAGCCTCAGCCTGAGCTTGTTCTTAAATTGTTCTTAAATTTTGCCAAATTTGAGCGTCGTGCTTTATATAGTTGTTCTTAAGCTCACTTCGTTTTCATTGTAAATGCGCACTAATACAAAGTATATCATTGACTCGAACTGCGAGGTATTTGTTATTTCTTCAATATAGACAATTTTTTTCTACCAAAATTTGGTTCCGTATATTTGACGCGTGACTAGACTGGCTATGATCAATACCGTGAACCCTACAGCCTGTGACTGCGCCATGAAAGAATACGAATCGAAAATCGCTACATTATAATATTATTAAGGTTACTGAACAGTTTAAAAAATGCAAAAAAAAACTGAATAAATTGAAAACGTGAATTATATTTTTTATTGAAAAGGATCTTTCAAACAATTTTGTTTTCAATAGCGAGTTTCGTTCGAAATTTATTGCAAAATGATTTGTCTTACTGGCAATCGGGAAGCTACTAGGTTCATTATTGAAACGCTGTTTTCTTTGTTCAAATTCTTACACAAATGAGGGTTGTAAAAAATCATTCATCGCTGAAATTTTGTTATTTTGCCACGAAAAAAAAGGTGCTCAGTAACCTTAAGTTAAAATTCTCTAACATGCTATGCTATACTTGTACATAGATGCAAATGTTGTTTAAGAAATAAAGGAACTAAGGCAAAAAAAAGCATGAGTATTTGATGAAAGTGACAGAAATAACACACGCTCTTTCTTTGTCTCGTATCCAAGTGGCATTGTTAATTTTTCCTGAGGTTTTCTCTCAAGATAATTAGGTTTTTGATGCGCTTACAAAAAACAGTTTTGTTTCGTATTTGCCGTACGATGGGAGATTATCTGCTCAGGCTCGTGCTCTTAAAATCTTTAGTTTATGTGCAAACGATTACATCTTAACCAAAAAGCACTTATCAGGCCCGAAAGCTGAGGGGGTTCGATGCACAACTCCCCCCCTCCTCCGACAACGACCGATTGAGCGATTTATTTTTCATAGATTGACATCGTAAGTGGAAATCGAAACCTGAGAGAAAATACCACACTGCAATAAATAGCACTGTCTTGTATTGTTAGCAGTGAAAACCATAACAAACCTATGGCCAACGGCAGGGAACGAAAATAAATTCCTGTCAATCACAGACAGCTGGTCGAAAGCAGTAAATTGCGGCGATTCAAGTAAAAACGAGTCGGATGTTTACTCTGATATTTTTGCATAACGAAATTCAAAGGCGCAGACTAAAGCCGCTGTTACACGTTGAAACTTTTAGCTGAAACTCGTGTGCAACAACGAGCGAGACAAGTTTCATTAAGTGATGTTACACGGTGAAACTTTTGTTTTTTCGCCGCAGCGATCGTTGTGACTGTTGCAAAAGTAGAAAGCAGTGCTACTTTTCGTGAAACCTGTCACGCAACGGAAATTCAAAAAAGTTTCACGAAACCGACCGTGTTACACGGTGCAATCGTTGTTGCACACAAGTTTCAGCTAAAAGTTTCAACGTCTAACAGCGGATTAAGTTTTCACACAACTTGCATTTTAAAGTTTCCGAAAGCTTGCCCCAGGACTCACTAGAATGTTCGTACTTTTGTCGCTAGCTCCCAGACCCCAGCAAAAAATCCCGCGTACCGGTTCGCTTAGAGCCCACAATCATTAGAAAGGAATTTTTTTGTGTGCTATAAAAAACAAATTTCTAAATTCAAAAAGGGAAAATTTATGCCGCTATTACCACGTTGAAACTTGTGTGGAACGGCGACACGAAGCAAATTTCACCAAGTGGTGTTACACTGTGAAACTCTTGTTTTATCGCCACTGAGATTGTTGCGACTGTTGCGGAATTAACTGTTCGTGAAACCTGTCTCGCAACGGAAGTTCAAAAAAGTCTCACAAAATCGAAATGTTAAACGGTGCAAGAGTGCAACACCTTCTGAAATTTGTTTCGCATCGTCTTTGCACACAGGTTTTAGCTAAAAGTTTCAACCCGTAACAGCGGCTTTAGACAGCTACTTTTCTACCCTCACTCAGGTTTTAATGTGCTCCTCTTAGACACGGGCGTGCGCATTTAGACCGCGACGTTTTTGCAGGCAAGTATCTATGGTAAGTAATTTTTGTTGAAAACCCCAAACTTCCAGTTTATCAAACTTTTCGATCCCGAATCACGAGTTTAATTGACGGAAAGTATCCCGACAAAAGTTATCTTCATTCGCGAAACAACCTTCGTCAGAGTAGCACCTCCATCATACTGTCATACCGGAATAGGCTCAACAAAAAACCACCTTTTCCCCTGGTATCCTTTATTACAGTATTACTTCCAAAATGGACACAGCTGTTGCTCTGATACCGGAAGTCGCTCTAATAAAAGCTCCCCCTCCCCTCCCCTCCTGTGTTAGAGTATCGCCTCCATAAAGAAATCAGCTGTTGCTTTGATATC
>JAODFW020975624.1:0-10459 GCA_027575235.2 Palythoa mutuki
GGGGTGGGGGGGTCTCGAGAGAAACGTAAAATTGACGTTTCTTGTGGGCAAAATCGATATGTAAAGCTTCCCTAAGAACAATGAGCGTCGGCAAAGTTTACTGGTTCTTATAAAAACAAGCGTGTAATACTCCAAAGCTTTACATGTTTCTGCCTTTCGTGCGGTCTGAGATTACTCGTGTATGCATTTTGAATTTTAAGGCCTTGAGGCAAGGATGTTGGTCCACGTGCATTCACCTGCACCATGGCTTTTATTCAATAAACAATCTCGGTTTGGAATGATTTAAACCTACTCAGTAGATTGCGCACCGGATATGATTTAATTGTTGGCATGCTTCAACAACTTATCGTTTATGATGAAGTTTTATTTCTTGTGACAGCCAGTCGCCCACCTGCTGATTACATTACGTTAATCATTTTCCTGCTGAAGTCGATCTGCTCAGTGAGCTGAACCAAAATGACTCGTTTGCTGTGCTGCTTGCGCTGCAGAAAAGCCAAAAATTTAAATAAAAACCTCTTATCGCATACACGCTTTTTTTTTATTTATAAGAACCAGTAAATTTTGCCGAGGCTGGTTGTTCTTAACCGCTTTTTGACGATTTCAGCCTCAATTTATTCTTGATTTATTCTTATTTCTGTGAGTGGTTTTATTGAAGAAAAAACAAAATAAAAAAAGGTATTGGGAAATGAAACGCCTTGCGTTGTTCTTATAAAAAAGTGTGCAATTTCTGTCGCAGAAATTGTCTGCTAGGGTCGACTGAAGATCGAGAATTTTTCAAAATTTCCAAAAAATATTGTGGCACACCCCACCGACTGCAAGGAGATCTCACGACCTAACAGATGTTTTATGAAAGCCCATCTACTTCAACTGAAAAATAAATTTTTTTCTCAATGTAGACGACTGTAAGTATAATATCTAAGCAACAGAAAACGCTTTCCGTCTTTGCATAGCCTCATAGAAATTTTGTAACAAAATATATGTTTCATGGCCCAGTTTTAACTTTGTGTACCTTAACGTGAGTTAAATTTTTTATACCATATAGTTAGCGATCGATCTGCACAATAAATCCTGGTTCACACACGTGAAATAAGCCGCACAAACACAAGCATAAGCATAAGGAAGGCTATTTTCACACACGTGAAAAAAGAACAAGAAAATGAAAAATATGCACGCACAAAGCGGACCGTGTGTTGTGTTCATTGCTTGTTTCACGGATGTTCACACAGGCGAAACAAACGAAGTAAGCATAAGCATAAACACCAGAGAAAGGAAAATGTTATTTTTTCTTGTGCTTGTACTTGCGCTTATTTAACAAGTGTAACAAGTTTGTTTTTTGAACTTTGTAGACCTACTTGCACTTATCAAATTCTTAATTTATTAAACTTCGATCCGCCGTTATAAAAAGTATAGAGTCGATGTCAGTACAGGTTTTCGAGCAAGTTTTAAAGTAGTTTGGTCGTTTCACATAGTTCACAACACATCAAACGGAAGCTGATTGGTTATATGTCGCGGCACAACATTTTTAACTTACAAAATTTTTCTGAATATACGGCCGGAAATGTAAGTATGCTGCGACAATTTGAATTTAGGTTTTAATTACGCTCTGACGGCTTGGTATGATTTGTACCTGACGAGTGATTTTTGACGCCAAGTTGCTCGGTAAATATACGATTAATTACATTTACAGCGGGGCCTCGATTAAACGCCGCGCGCCCTGGCATAAACACCGCGCGCCCTAGAATAAACACCGCACGCTCTCGACTGAAACGCCGCACGCTCTCGAATAAACGCCGCACGCGCTCGAATAAACGCGGCACGCTCTCGACTGAAGCGCTGCAAGCTCTCGAATAAACACCGCGCGCCCTAGAATAAACGCCGCATGCTCTCGACTGAAGCGCTGCAAGCTCTCGAATAAACACCGCGCGCCCTCGAATAAACGCCGCACGCTCTCGAATAAGCACCGCATGCTCTCGAATAAACGCCGATGTGGCGCCTAGCTATTTCAAACGGGCAGCCCACTGAAATATAAAATAGAATAAAATCAACTTTTATCAGTATATCGTTTACATACATTAGTAACTGTTTTCTATTTCTTCTGCTGCAAATTTTAAAAAATTTGGTTTGGTCAGACGACTGTAAAAAACAGATAAGTGTGGATGGCCTTACATAATTCAAAAAAGATTAAAATGACTATTAAAAAGTTAACTACTATTATTATTATGTTTTTGCAATTAAAATTTTTGGAAGGGGCTTAAATCATTTTTATTTCCTGCGCCAGTTTCAGGAAACCACGACCGGCTTCAGTATCAGTCATTCAATTCTTCGACTCTTCATACAAAGGATTTTAAAAGCATTTTTACGTCATTTCCTCGTTTTTCTTTCAGTGCAGCACGTATGGCTTGAATAACTTCATATGTTTGCGAATAGCATTTAAATTTTCTTGGCTTGAAAGCAATTCTACTAATATTACGAAATAAAATATCAAATTTAATTTGATTGAGTACAAATATAAAACCATCTAATCGTGTATAACGGTTTGTTTATCCTTTTAAATTCAAGTTCAGCACAATTTTAGGAGCACTTTATTAGTAAGGTACGAAATTTCCTGTAAATATCTTTTTATCGATATTGTTTTAACAGCCTGTATACGTAGTTGTAGGACTACGAAGATTAAATATAAGTAACTTAAGTAAAAAAGCAAAAAAGTAAGTCAAAGTAAGAAATTAAAGCTAATTCTGTTTTTATTTTTCTTATGTTAGTATTAAAACGGTTAATATACGATTTAATAGTAAATATGACTGGAATTCTGGCATATATGTGAACATATTTTTGGCTATAAATATTTGCAATTCGATACAGCCATTTTAATTGATTAAGAAAAGGCCTTGATTGATAATTGTATATTTCGTGACGTCACAACGCATAAATTATTTACTTTAGGTAGTACAACATGGCGGTAGAGATTCATTCATTTTCTGTTTACCAGAAGAATTTGCCCTTTTGCCGTGTTCTGGTAGGGATTAGTACATGTTGAGTGAAAGGTATTCAGAAAATACCAAACGATGCCGGAGTTACATATTCAGTGACTATTGTTTTTAAACGCGAAGGATGCAATGTCTTCTTCGGGAACAGTCGATTTAGCAAGGTATTATGGAGGAGTTTGGCGATCTTTGGTTGCACTCAATTCACACAGAGATCGCTCGCCGGAGAGACAAAGAAACAGTGTTCCAAAAGGTGATATACTGATCGAGGGGGACTTCACTGAATTAGACGAGGAGTTTAGTTTTGTGCAACATGTACAAATTCTCGTAACGAAAGAGTTTGTGTATCTCACGGAATTGGCTGATTCCGTACAAACACATGTGCTTCAGCACAGCTCCGGAAAAGTGGTGAAAAAATTTGAAAAACCAAACGTAAAGATCGTGGTTGTCCCTGAAAACTCATACACTATCAAAGTCAAATGGGAGAAAACGGACGATCGCTGGCAAATTTATGAGCTCATAGGAAATGAGACTCTGTGGAGAAGGCTTCTGGATAACTTTAGTGTGCAGTCTTCGTTTCGTTCTTGCCGTCAGCACGCGGGTTCTGATATTTCGAGCGAAGATGAAAGTTCAGACGATGAATTATCAGATACAGAAGATGTAGAAGTCGCTCTGCCTAAATGTGTCACGTTATGTGTAGCTCAGGCGTTTTCCATGTGGTCTATGTCAACATTAAATCCGGGAAATGTACGAAAACTCGCGCACATAAACTATACTCGCGGCCACACAACTCTCCCTTCAATCACGAGTGAGGCAGAAGATATTTTTGACACATTGGATGATCAAACAATTTACAGATCCAATTCATATCCAAAACTCGTAAATGCGAGTCCAATCCGTACATATTCATTGCCGAATGTCGATGATCTTGAAAGTGTAAATGTTGACGAGACATTATTTCCACCAGCTGGTACAAATGCCCATGAAGACTTTTCAAATTTGAATTTCTCAAGAGATAACAATCACGATCAAACAAATGGGTCAAATCACGCTAGTAATTCAGATCAGCTGGGGACTCAAAGAAGAAGAATCAGTGGCTATGCGAAAAACTTAGTTGAACTGCAGTTGCTGAGAAAAATCGAGGAGTTGAGATCGCGTCCTTCCGATTTGAACTTTTTGAAACGAAATGAGCGAAATGAGAAGTATTGTTTGAATTTACATCATACCCCACCGGCGTCAAGAAAACTTTCCTACAGACTTGCTTTGACGAAAAAGGACAACAAACAAACGTCTCTCGCTCTTGCATTAACCCATCTCCATTCTTCATTACCAACTTCGGGTAATGAGGCACAACAGAATACAACAAACAAACTGCATCTCTCTCCGACCAAGAAATTCGCAAAATCTGCGAAAAGATCACTTTTTAAAGATGACATGGCTATTGGATTTGGGGAAAAACATTCAGAATCAAAGAATAAGAATCGGAGATTTTTATCAATTTTTGCTTCCAGGAGGCAAAAGCGGACGTTTTCTCCTGCAAATAATTCCTCGCAGATATCGAAAGATGGATTGTTAGACAAAAATGAAACACAAGGAAAGTATATTGATAGAAGCTCTCAGGAAAATGCGATAAAAACTTCAAGTTTTGTTGCTGGTGAAAATCGAAGAGGTGCGCTGTTTGGCGATATTACGGGAAAAAAAGAGAATGTTTCCATTAGTGCAGTTAGAAAGAGTGGCAGCGAAACGGAAGTCAAAAATGTTAGCGGGTTTCAGTTGAAAGGTAAGTCAATAGAATAGTTCAGCAGTAAATCTTAAATACAATGTCTCAAAATTATTATTTGTGATGAAAACGTCAAGAATTGGTTTGTTTCACCTTTTAAAATTCAAGAGCCTTTAAAGCAAGACTTTTAAAAGATATGTTTACATATATATATATATATATATATATATATATATATCTATTAAAAGTACGTTTAATTTTCAGTTAAATTATTAATATTTGGGTGTTGGGAATTTTATGTTTTGAGTTAGAGGATTTAATAAATGATATTGTTACAAAATAGATTGCACAGTGAGTAAAAAAGGAAAATTATCTTGCTTCTGTATCTTTTCCATAAATAAAAATCTAGTTTCAGTTGGTTTATCAAAAAACCCACGTTCTGTTGAAGGGTTCAGAAATTTTTGATGAGGCCACACAAAATTTTTAAATAACCTAGCTTCGATTCATTTCAGATTATAAGGCTTAAGTTTTATATAAATTAATGCAGTGATCACAAAGAAAAAAATATTTAAAAGTAATTTTTCTTTTCAACTTTCAAAACAAACAATGGGAAAAAATTAACCTTGAATGAAAAATCTGGAAGTAAACTTTGTTTTTTTAGTTGATCTCAGAAAACTTGGTCAAATAAGGGGCATAAGAATAGGAACAAATCAGATATTTTAGTTTTTTTGAGAAACTAATTTAGTAATTGTTTATATTTCTAATTAAATTTGTTTACCTATGCAATTGAGTTAGAAGCTTCCTGTTGATCTTAAAACTAAATTTAACTGTTTTCATTTGAACATTGGATTAAAATATTTGGACTTTACGATACCAGAAAATTTGAAGTTTTGACTTGAAATAGATTTAAAATTTTTGATCCTTAAAAAAAGTTGACAGTTTTGAAATGCTTTATAATACAAAACGTCATGTAAGATTGTATTGCAGGTTTGTATATTTATCACAAATAAATTAAAATTTTGTTTTTGGTTGCAATAAACTTGTATTTATAACTGAAAACAACCATCGATACTGCTACAGTAAGTCTGTTTGGCTGATAACAAATTAAAAATGTTTTAAATTTAAACGTTTGTCCAGATGTCTATAAACTAAAAATGCATTGGAGTTATTAACAAATTATAGTGTATAAGTTATCTTGTATGAAATATATCTGGTATTTACAGTGTAAAAAACACTCACAAGTAGTTTTTTGATATTCGTAGGCAAACTCTTTCATAAATTCTGATCTTTAACAAAAAATAATATTTAAAAATATATCTTTTAAAAACATTCTGTTAACTTTGGGTCACAAATGACATATGCTGTTTACTTTTGTACAAAAGTCAGTGAGAAAGATTACAAAACAAGTATGATGAAATTCTGAATTGATTTTTGCAGCAGTGTAAACAATTTAATGAGAAACCGCAAACTTCCCCCTTCCAAATGGTTTCAGAACTTTGTTAGTATTCGTTCGTGACCCCTGTGATATTGGTGCATTGCTCAAGTAACTTAAGAAGCTATGAAAACACATTTGTTTTGAGTCAGTTATTTTGTTTTGCTAATCTATGCCACTTAGACTAAGAAAACAGAACACACGGCCACTCCCATGTTTATTGTTCAGGTTAAAGAACATTAGGCAGATTTGCATATTTTTTAAAATACATATTTGAGAGTGCAAATGTCTTCAACCATTATTTGGGGCTATAGCCAGTTGATATAGGGTCTGTAAAATATAAGCCATTTTGAAAGGCTTCTGATTTTTCCTGCTTGAGTCTTCATTTTATCATTTTTTTTTCACAAAAATTGCCAACTTATGCATTTTTAAATGCTATAGACATTTCTGAATCTACATTTCAAGACAACTATAGCTAGAATGTTTTTTTTTCATGTGCACAAAATGAGGTGGCTGCTGTCCAATCATCTGTGTTATGCATCAGCTTTACAGATTATTAAACTGGAACAGGAAATAGTCATTTTGATGGGATTTTTTCAAACAACAGCTCAAACATTATGATAATTATCGACATGAAGAATGAAAACATTGTTGGCAAATCCAAGTTTTGGATCGAGATATGAGTCTGGTCTTACAGGGTTCGAAACTAGCCATGGTCCGCTAGTCTGGGAATAGTAAAATTTGATGCTAGGCTTGTAGAAAAATGGATCAACTGGCCACTAGCCCTTTTATGGACTGGTACTTTTTCATACTCAGTAGTCCAGTGACCAGTGCTAAAAAACTGAGTTTTGAGCACATTCCCTTAACAATATTTCAACATTTTATTTCAAGTCATAATCATGTTATGAAAGATTTATAACTGCAGTTATTTATAATAATTTGAAAAGCTACTGGTCTCTAGAGGTTTTCATGCTTTCAGAGTAAATATAAAACGGCGGCGTGGTTGGCGCAGTGGTAAGATCTCTGCCTTCTAACCACAAGGTCCCAGGTTCAAACCCCGGCTCAACCGAGTGTTGAACATTTGTGTGACCTTCTTTCCCGCCAAAGTTGACTCGGCTTTCCATCCTCCTGAGGTCGGTAAAATGAGTACCAGCTTCTGCTGGGGGCTAACCTGCGATGGATTAGCGTCCCATCCAGGGGGAGTCAATGACTCTCACCCGCTTAACACTGCAGAAACCGGAGATAAGCACGGGCTCCAATGGGCCACTTAGGCTCATAAAAGGATTTAGCTAGCTTAGCATACAAATAAACGCAACAACTCCCAACACAGTTGGGGATCGTCTAAAGAAGTGACGCACTCTGGCAGAATAATCCTACACTGCGCGTGCTCAGACATGTGCCTAAGGCCAACACTGTTTGAGTTCCATGCAAACGGGCACAACATGCTGTCAATACGCTTCGATGGTCAAAGAATAATAGAAATGTTAGGACTTGATGCCATGCAAATGATCCAACATGTTGAACCCAACAATGTTGCGAGTCTTTGGTTAATAATGCTGCGTCTGTTTGCATGGGGTTTTAGGAGACCCAATGACCAACATGAAAGAAAGCAGCATTGTAATCTTCTTTGAAGTTTGCCAAGTTTCCTAACCAGTCCACTCAACTAGTTATAGACTAACAAAACATCACACCTAGAACAAAAGATCATAACAGTGGCCATGCACCCAACATAAAACAAAGCAGCATTGTAATCTCCTTTGTAGTTTGCTAAGTTTCCTAACCAGTCCACTCTACTAACTATGGACTAACGAGACATCACACTTAGAACAAAAGATCATAACCGTGACCATGCACCCGACATGAAACAAAGCAGTATTGTAATCTCCTTTGTAGTTTGCTAAGTTTCACAACCAGTCCACTCTACTAACTGTGGACTAACGAGACATCACACCTGGAACAAAAGATCATAACATTGGCCATGCACCCAACATGAAACAAAGAAACATTGTAATCTCCTTTGTAGTTTGCTAAGTTTCACAACCAGTCCACTCTACTAACTATGGACTAACGAAACATCACACCTAGAACAAAAGATCATAACAGTGACCATGCACCCAACATGAAACAAAGCAGCATTGTAATCTTCTTTGTAGTTTCCTAAGTTTCCTAACCAGTCCACTCTACTAACTATGGACTAACAAAACATCACACCTAGAACAAAAGATCATAACAGTGGCCATGCACCCAACATGAAACAAAGCAGCATTGTAATCTTCTTTGTAGTTTGCTAAGTTTCCTAACCAGTCCACTCTACTAACTATGGACTAACAAAACATCACACCTAGAACAAAAGATCATAACCGTGAAAGTACACCCAACATGAAACAAAGCAGCATTGTAATCTTTGTAGTTTGCTAAGTTTCACAACCAATCCACTTTTCTAACTATGGAGCAACAATACATCACCTAAAACAACCGTGTGACCATGGACTCAACATAAAACAAGGCAGTATTGTAATCTTTATTGTAGTTTGCTAAGTTTCACAACTAATCCACTCTACTAACTATGGACTAACGAGACATCATACCTAGAACAAAAGATCATAACCGTGACCGTGCACAAAACATGAAACAAAGCAGTATTGTAATCTCCTTTGTAGTTTGCTAAGTTTCACAACCAGTCCACTCTAACTGGTTTTTAAGAGATAAGAGTGAACTATGAACTCTATTTTAACTTCAAACAAAATTTAATAATTTCGTTTCTCGATTTTCTAACTCTTGTCCATGGTCAACATTACCGTTATTACCAACATCAACTCCATCATTACGATTGTTCCTTTGAACAATACCATTACTAATTTGGCGGCCATTGGAAAATTATTTACCCGCCCAAAAGATAGGTTTGTAAAGGACAGAACAAGAGATGTTGTTTACAAAAGTAAATGTGACAACTGCGCTTGGGTTTATTACAGTCAAACCGATAAAGCACTAAAAACAAGGACAGGCAAACATCGAGGAGTGACCAGAAATTTTAATGAACATTCAAAAATAGCACAACACACCCACGGACACGATCACATTGTGGATTCTAAGAACGCTACGATCGTCAGAACTGAACATACATACTACAAAAGGCTGTTTCTCGAAGCGTGGTATTCCACTGGTGACAAAAGTGCGGGAAACGATCATATTTCAATCCCGGCCATATATAATTGCTTTTGTTTTAGAGACAATGCTGAGTCATTGTAATTCACTGTTTTTTGCATTTTAATCGAAGTCATCGAGTTTTATTTTCATTCCACTGAAGAAGACCGAAGTAATCGGCTGAAACGTTTGGAACTTTTTAAATATCTATACTTTTAGTCAGAGACAACGTTCTTTAAAACATTTTACAATACCATTACTAAATTGATCATAGTTGAGATCTCGACCATTGTCGCTATAAACAATATTAATACTGTTACTGCTTTCATTGCCAGCTTTCTTACTGATATTATCATTATCAACTATATTATCAGCTATTACCATTACCTCACTATCAATAAAAACATTATCATCATTATCATCATCATCCCTGTCATCACTTTCAACAAAATTATTACAATCGTTATCATTATCATCATTCCTGATGTCAGTACTACTAACATAATTTTTATCACCATCTCAATCGCCATCATAATCACTTTTATTATCACCTTCTCGGCCCATGTAAGGCAATCCGGAATCTGGCAAATTTTAGCCTGTGGAATCCGGAATCCAGGACATTGGAATCTGGAATCCAGCCCTTGGAATCCTGAATCCGGCAAATGTTAGCCTGTGGAATCTGTAATCCAGGACATTGGAATCTGGAATCCAGCCCTTGGAATCCGGAATCCAGCTTATGGAATCCGGAATCCAACCACTAGAATCCAGAATCCCCAGTGTGGAATCCAGGATCCAAGGCTGTCTTGGATTACCTTACATGGGCCGACACTTTCTAAAATCACTCACCAGCTCGATAGGACGATGTCAAGTTCATTTTCACGTGTACACCCGTCAAAACATTTAATGAGAGCTTAACGTCTTGCTTAAACTGCAAATTTAGAAGAAATTCAGAAGACCTCTAGGCGTTTAAAA
This sequence comes from Palythoa mutuki, assembly GCA_027575235.2. Taxonomy (NCBI): domain Eukaryota; kingdom Metazoa; phylum Cnidaria; class Anthozoa; order Zoantharia; family Sphenopidae; genus Palythoa; species Palythoa mutuki. Next base: position 10,250 of record JAODFW020975624.1, read on the forward strand.
TTAAATAATGCCCTATATTTTCACAATAAGGTTTTGTAACAAATGCACCATTCGTTATACGTTTAGAACTGTGTGATAAATCGGTGATTATCAGTTTAAGTAACGATCCGAGTAAGAACTACACAGATCAACAGCAATGGAATGCAGAAAGGTGCTAATTGCGATATTGTTAGACCGTTAATCTCATTGGCTAAACTTTAAAAATCGACC
>JAODFW020975711.1:0-10458 GCA_027575235.2 Palythoa mutuki
GCTAAGTGCTCACTTTTCATACATTTGCTGTATTTTTGAGCACTTGGCCTCGACTTGATGTTTTTGTTTGTGAGCATGCAGTGGAGCGTAATTCGGAAGTGGCCTATTATTGTTTATATGTGTGAGCCAACAAAACTGGAAAATTTGGGGTCGTTCGGATGACTGAAAACAGAAAGTTATGCGGCAATGGCGGACGACATAGAAGTGGGGCATAAAATCGTATTAGTTTTGAAAACAAAAAGAAATATGCCATACAAAAAGACCGTCTGAAGTCAAATATTCACAAGTGACTCAACTGACGCAACACTTTATTTAGGCTTTATTTAGCTGCAACAATTTGGTTAAGTTTTACTGTTGGACATCTTTAACGCGAAATACTTATTACTTGATATTCTCTGAAACCTGAAACAAACGATAAAAGGTTTTTGGTTTTCTAGTTTTAACTAATATAAAACATTTATATTTTAAGCAGAAAAAACTCTGTTTAATTTTTTTAAACTACAAAATACTACTGTATAAAAGCTACAATGACAATCAAAAGCAAATTGAATTGTTTCCAATATGTCAGTCATGTGCCTTCAAAAGGACACTAGCGAGAATTATCCCATCAAATCTACCCAGAACCGTTTCCAGATTTCAGAGGACATCACGATTTTGAGGTTTATCTTTGGCTTTGCCTACTACCCTAATTATTTATGCTTATTAACTATCCCTAATTACATTGAAATATAACGTTTTTTTCTATATGCCTTAAAAGCACCTACAATCTAATTGCAGTTCCATTTCATTTAAAACTAGCACATTCACTCCATGTCAATAAAATAATCATCATAATTATATACAATACATCGTAACTGTATGTAAATTCATTTACAGAGAATAACATTTTGGGGTCAACTTTGGCTCACAAGTCACTATTATTTGCAGCAATCAATTATACAGTTGTTGGAAACGACAAGGTAAAATCACTATCATGTTACATTGCAGAATGAATAAAATGTCAGAAAACGAATTTGAACACTCATTGTAAAGACTAAGTTTAAACCAGACAGTTCTGCAAAAAAGTGCAAAAGAACTAAAAAAATCTAAATTTCTTGCATAAAATTATACAAAATAAAAATGATGGAATGTTAACAAATAAATTCTAAACACAGTGTGTAGAAAATTCAGGCAAATATTATAACACAATAAATTATTTTCTTCCAAGGATGCTAGTAATATCTTCTCTAGCGTCTCTTGAGAAATGGAACAATTGATCAAAACATGGAAATTTTCAAACTCAACCAAAGAACCACACATTGTAACACTCTTCACAAACCCAAGTCAATGACAACTGGAACTAGAAACTCTAATTTTACAACGGAAGGTTTCTAATACCATGAAATATTTAGAGTCAACTGGTTATGCCACCTGATGACTGTGTTTGTCCTTTCTTTTCTTACTGTTATTGGCCATGCACGAATTACAAAAGGATTTGCGATACAAATAAGCAAATAACCAATAGACATCACACCTCAGATGTAAGACCACCACACATGTAGGCTGAAATATAATCTCTTTGAATTTTGCTAGGTTTTATAATCAGTCCGCTCCGTTATCAATTCATAATTTGGAAACACTTGCCATGTGGTGTATTAAACTAATAAAAACCTTTAAAAACTTTGTAAACTTAAACCTTTCTGACCTTAAACTAGACAACATCAGATGTAAACATATTAACGATAAACAACTTTTAATACAAATATTACGCTAAATATAGTTTTTACTTGGTACCGCGACCGATATTTAAAGACAAATCGAGTCTTTTTCCATTCTTTCCTGAAAATTAATGTTTTGGATTGCCACACTCTGAATGAAACCTGTTGGGCAAGTCCACGCTTCTGTAATTTTTATTAGCACAAGAGATTTGGAGTTTGTTGTAATAAGAGTTTGTCAGACATGTCGTAAACAACTGAAGAAAAGTAGACTAAGATTAGGACCAGTTTAATAAAAAGCTCTTAAAAAGTGTTAACGCAAACTCGTCAAACATTTTGATCTAAATCAGCGAGCTACATATTGTTTGTTGCATTTTCTTCGAATCCCAAAAACTAATTGTCATCAAACAAAAATGGCAAGTTTAATGCAGATCGAGAAACGTTTAAGCGACAATCCATTTCGTAAATTTCCTTCATGTTAAAACGGGAACCATTTTCAACAAATGTAAACCCCAAACACAACCAACAAATAAACCACCTAGTCTTACTGTAAGCAATTTAGACAAATCTTAGCAGGGATGTTTAGAAGCTCTAGAAATTTCCACCAAAAGCATGCAGCTTATATTTTTAAATAGAAATTCGATCTGCTCATACACTAGAAATGGGATGAGTTTTCACCTAGGATAATTTAGTTAGATGAATAATTTTGTCTCACAACCCTTGGAGAAAATCACTTCATCTCATCTTGCTCGGGATAAACATCATCCCACCCTTCAGTTTTGTGATTTGCGATGGAGAGAACTTTTTACTTGGAAATTTCCGACCCTGATATTGTCTAATTCTATCGTTTTGAAGGAGGATGAGTTCAACTTGGAATGATCTCACCCTATCTCAAAAACAAACACGAAACAAAATAAGAGTTTAGTGCTACTTAACAGTCGAATTCCTTGCAGATAGGGCAGTTCGCATATGTCTCAAAAACCATGCATGCACAGTGAGTGGTGAAAAAGGTCTCAAGTTACGAATGCAAAATTTAATGAACATTAAGTTCATTCAATCTGTATTACATCACAACTTTAACAGCTATCTTTCTGTTTGGAAGTGGAATAAGAAAAAGCTCACATAAATTCAAAAATGGCAATATTTTAGTAGTTTTCTTGGCAAAATTCAAACAGTCACAAAAACATAAAGGTTTAATACCAAAAATTCAAGTATTTTCAACAACTTGAATCGAGTTTGTAGAATCCAATGGTTTTCCAGAAGCGTACGAACCCTGTAACAAGGTAATGGATAGGATATATACCACGGTAGACTCATCCTGCCCTGGGATGATGTTTTGGCAATTACTCGAGATGTGTATACATACATCTGTCTTAGTAAGTTCGTTTAACCATCAATTAAAAGTGCTAACACTGTCGAAATATCATAAACAAAACCACAGGTTAAAAAACAATGATGACAATGACATTGGTGAACTAAAAAATACAATCAATTTCACCTGAAAGAAACGATACTGTAAGTATTACTGCTGCGATTCCTGATAGATAGATTTGTGTATGACCAACTTCGTCCTTGAATGTACCAACAAAACAGAGCAGAAATATTCCATTGTTATAACTGCTACACCACTAAATTTGTATTTATACAATTTGTACGAGACAATGATACCCTGAGCAACAAATAGGCATCTGTGAGCTTACTATTTACAAGAGCATTTTAAGACTCCATCCTCAGGGAATCCACACTTTGACTTGCACACATTTCACCACTCTTGCAGTGTTGTCGGTGTTTTGTGAATGCCATTACCTGGAAATCCAAAGGGTAACTTAGCATCCCCCTGGAATGGAGGTGAGATTACATTTGGTGGTTGTTCCCAGCCATACCTTGAATCCGGATACTGCATGTTTATACCCTGACCCTGCTGTCTTTTTACACTCTGTGAGTTACTATCAACGTTGAGCTGTGGTAAAGTGTCCTCAAATCGAGGTGGAATTGAGCTGGTCTGCGCTGGATGCATTTCCCACCTGTTTGGATAACCGCCCTCTTCAACATGCATTGGGTTTGTTGGAATGTTTTCATTAACAGGTCTAGGCATGTACTGCCCAGACATCACTGGGTTATGGTTAAGAGTTTGATTCAAGTTTGGGTCCTGATTAGGCCCCATATTCCAATTATAAGACTGTTGCATACTACTGTTCATGCCCGATCTCTTGTTCTCCGAATTATCCTGATACTGATAAGGGTAATTACTTTGAGGTCCCCAAACTCTCTGCATGTTAGCCCCGTGGCCATGGGGTGTTGACTGGCAAGCTGAAAATTCTTTTGCTCCTTTCTTCTTCATAGTAGCCAACAATGCAGACTTAGAAGAGAGAGTGGCATCACCTGTAGGTCTGCCCGGCTGCAATGGGGCTGAAAACTGCGATTGCTCAGCAGGTTGAGCATACTGTGGTGACAACTGCATTGGTCCATTGTCTCTCCACGAGATATTAACCCTAGCTTGCTCAACTTCTCGCTGCCCCAGTGGTGAGGGGTCAGGGGTGGGAAGAGAACTTGGTGAAATGGTGGGGGAAACATATGGAGGAGCTTGTAGTCCTTGCCCCATCTGCGAGTTGTTTGGAGATGGATAGAGTGCAGGATTTCCTACAGGTGGGCCAGGTGTCATCATGTTATCACACTGAACATGTGGTGAAGTCTGACCGACAGATGCTGTACTTGTTCCACATTGGCTAACCTGTGATGTTTCACTTGAGTTTGATATGACGTCCTGAGCCAGTAGCCAAGCTTCCTCGTACGTTGGTAAACCTATTGGTGATTGGTTTAACTTTGTCATCGACAACAGCGATATCGAGTCTGCTAACTCACTCTCGTCAGTACTACTCATTGGCCCCAGAGGGGGATCGTCAAATGCAAAGTCGCAATCTGTGAACAAGATCACATGTTATTACATATGTTATATTTATTGTCACTCTTATTTTACAAACTCTCAAATTGGAACATGTTGGACTAAAACCATTGTAAGCGCTTTTCTCAACTCCGAATCTTAAATCTAATCTTGAATCGCATGCATCGTTACGTGTTTTAATGGTGTTCTACTTACAATCTAAAAAGTATCTAACAAAAAATGACTTTAGAGGGGTCTTCAGGGTGTCAGTTCAAAGCCCAAACTTGCAGGGAAGGTAATTAAAAGAAAACAGTGACAACGTTGACAGGGTTGCCACTATTTACTGAATGTGAAATTCAAGGACTTTTCCAGGATATTTTCAAGCAAATCCATGACTTTCCGGATCCAAAAAACTTGAATATTTACACATTTTTTTTCAAAAAATCAGTTCAACACTACATACCGGCTTTAGAAGATTTTTTTCTGGATAAAATCAAGCCTTGACAGGAGTCGTGGTTTTGTTTTACAACATTGTCACATCAAAAAATTAAATATTTTAACTGTAGCTTATTTTTACTAATTTTGGAAGTAAAGAAAGAAATTTTTGGCTCATTCCAGGATTTTCAAGGGCTGCGACCCAAATTCAAGGACTTTCCAGGGCCTGGAATTTTTTTCCCAATTCTAGGACTTTCCAGAATTTTCAAGAACCGTGGCTACCTTGCGTTGAGTAAAAAAAATAAATTCTGCATCATTGGGGTTATATTCCATAGCAACACTGCCTTGTTTGTATTTTAACAAGCTTTTATGTATTTTGTGACTTAGAGTGTTTGCTCGTATCTTATATTGTGGGTGATATTGGAGCTTTGCATTGTTACTCTGAATGCACAAAAAGTTTATTTAATTCGAAGCTTAAAGAATTAAGAAAACTAGATTATTATTGTAGTTTACATCAAGAGTAACAGATTTTAGCAGTTGCTTTCTAAAACGTGCAAAGAATGGGCTTTGTGTATAGAAATGAATGCACGCTCCGAAATCTGCCACTTTCTATCTCTGGCTGGTCGTTTTCAAAACAATGTGCTATTTTGTAGTTAAGGTTTAATTTCTGGAGAACGCCTGCAAACTACTTTATCAACTGAATGTGCCGTTTTTTGATCTAGTGGTAGATGCTTGGTTGACTACAAAATCATACACAAGGCCCGCATTCTTACCTTGTGCATCGAGCAACAAAAGATCGGGTTCTTCGAAAGCCATATCTACATGCAAATCTACATCCAGATCAAAATCAGGAAGGGACAAGGATGTAGAAGTACAAGTAGTAGGGCTCTTAGCATCGTCAGGGGATGGGGACCCTGTTTGCAGAGGTGAAGCAATCCATTCTTGTGATGAAGTGGAGCCTAGCAGGGTAACAGAAGAGGCGTAAGGAAGGGAATGCAGTATTTGTGTGAGCAATGGGTCTAGCTGGGCTGTGTGCATGCGCCAAGTAACTTGTCTGGTGCAAATTGCTGGTACATAAGAAACAGCATTTTAAAATAACTTTCATCAGATTTGCTTACATTAAAAAAGCTTGAAATGTTGGTTGTAAAACGAACTGAATTAAGTAGATTAGAATTTTAACTTAAAAGCAATTATTTGAACTAATGAAAAACATTCACAGCCCTTTTGTCCTATATCTCCTTTTGTATGTTTTGGAATTTCAAAACATTTTTTAGTTTACATGGTAAAGCCAAATAAACTTAAAACAAAATAAATTGCAAGCTAACTCGATGTTTGGCCACCACAGTATGCAAAATATAAGCTGGGAAAAACCATATTTCAATCTGGTGTTGATAGAATTATGTAGCGTGTTTGTAAGATATTTGTTATGCTGCCTTATCGTTTCTTATATGAAGTAACAATAAAGCTATGCCTTTTACCCCAAAACGAAGACAAGAAAAGCGCAATTGCTGTAGTCTCGTTACGCTTGCACTGCGTTTTTTCACGAAATTTTACTGTCTGTCAATGGATAGCGGAGTCTGATTGGTTGGATGTAGTAACATGTATCACCAATTCTTGTTTTGTCCTTCATCATACCACCAGATGAGTGTAACGCCTTCTCTTGTCTTTGTTTTAGCTAAAAGGAGCGCATTAAAGTTGAATACTGAGCAGTGAATAAGTCTTATGTGCATGAATATTAAAAGTGAAGGAGTGATTGTACGATAGCACACAGAGAGTTTTAATGTGACGATGTAAGTGCATTTCACCATGAGCAAACGTGATCCCCACTCCCAGACGGTGCTGTTTGGTTAGATCGTTAGATGTGTAGTTAAAAATTACAGCAGGAAGTTTTTACTGGTTTATTATAGTTCTGCAGTTTTTCTCAACACGTGTATGTGCACAGGAGAATGACTAAATCTGCCAAACTGACAACTGTATATGTACTTGTTAAACCGACAAAGCCAGTATTTAGTTTCATTACAGATAAAAAATTCGCGTTTTTTTACCTCCCCCTGAGTTCATCCTTAGTAAACGAGGATGAAATTAGTGCACTTCAAGAAAACTAAAACACAAAATTCGATCGATGTTGGTGATATGAAACAAGGCACTTACAAAAAGTAAAGAGCCAGAAATCAAATTAGTTGTTGTAAACTTTGTCAGGTTTGGATTTTGAATTTGTTACAATCTTTAATGTATGATTAATTTTCAAACAAACATTTTGAAACTGAACTTGGACGAGTGGTTCAAAAGTTTATCTGCCAGCAAAGCTATATTTCAAAAGTCTTTCAGATCAAGTGTTTCATCAAACCTTTACGGCAATTTAAACTCCTGGGCACATGATTGTTAAAATGCTCAGAGCAAAGCATAAAATATTGTGGAATAATGCAAGTATCAGAACAACAGTATAAAGAGATCAGTAATTCAAGCGTTAGTTTTAGGTCAGGAAGATAAGGTGTGACATTGCAATAGACCCTTTACAGGAGTTCTTTGTTTGATTTTTTTTATGTCGAGGTACCATTTAGAAACACTCAGCGAGTGAGAAAGCTCAACAGTGCATTCACGTGTGGAAAGAAGCTAGTAAAGCGAAGTGACAACTGTTTACATAATTTTGAAAGTAGATTTGAGACAAGAAGCCACAAAAATTCTTTGGCACTTTTGGTTGTTTAACCCTTCAAGCCCCAAACACGACAAATGACGTGTTGGTAAATTCTCCTAACTGAGCTCCATACTTTCTACAAAAGTAGTTTGGAAGAATTTGGCTTTTTGACTTCAACAGCTGATTCCACTTATCCTTAATTCCTTATTTCTCATCAGCAATGATATAAATTTGTTTGATTTACATAAGAAGTTAAGCCGCTGTTACACATTGAAACTTTTAGCTGAAACTAGTGTGCAACGACGAGCGAGACCATTTTCACCAAGTGATGTTACACGGTGAAACTTTTGTTTTTTTTTTGCCACAGCGATTGTTGCGACTGTTGCAAAAGTAGAAAGCAGTTCTACTTTTCGCAAAACCTGTCTCGCAACGGAAATTCAAAAAAGTTTCACGAAACCGACTATGTTACACGGTGCAACGCCTGGTGAAACTTGTTTCGCATCGTTGTGGCACACGCTAAAAGTTTCAACGTGTAACAGCGGCTTAAAGCCTTATATTTCCATTATATTATTTTAGAGCCAACATCAATGATTACTACCACTTTTACTAATTTGCATTGTGGTTTTTACTGCAGTGTGACCGTGGCGAAATATTGCTACTTGCTCCGGGCTACAACGCATGCTTGAGATATTGAACTTTCTCTGATAGTAAAAAAGCGAGCTATACCTCCCGCAGCTTTGCGTATAAACAGGGAATGGGCAATTCTATGCGCCGAACACGCCACGAGGTAATTTACTCATATAGTTTTAAAGAACTAGTACTATTAATGGCCTTGGCCCTCTGTATCTAAGAGAAAAACCGTACATTCTTATTATAAACCTAAGATCTTCTAAGAAAAACTGCAGTAATTGTACCAAAATGCAATTTTAAAACATATGGACACAAAGCGCTCTCTCGTTATCGTTATCATTGTCATTGTCATTGTCATTGTCATTGTCACTGTCACGGTCATTGTCACGGTCACTGTCACGGTCATTGTCATTGTCACTGTCACGGTCATTGTCATCGTCATTGTCATTGTCATTGTCATCATCATTGTCATTGTCATCATCATTGTCATTGTCATTGTCATCATCATTGTCATTGTCATCATCATCATCATCATTGTCATTGTCATTGTCATTGTCATCATCATCATTGTCATTGTCATTGTCATTGTCACTGTCACTGTCACTGTCACGGTCACTGTCACGGTCACTGTCACGGTCACTGTCACGGTCATTGTCATTGTCATTGTCATTGTCATTGTCATTGTCATTGTCATTGTCATTGTCATCATCATCATTATCATTGTCATTGTCATCGTCATCGTCATCATCATTATCATTATCATTATCATTGTCATTGTCATTGTCATTATCATTGTCATTGTTATTGTCATTGTCATTATCATTATCATTATCATTGTCATTGTCATTATCGTTATCATTATCGTTATCGTTGCCGCTATCATTATCATTCTCATTATTACTATTTTATTATCATCATTATTATTATTATTATTGTATATTTGCAAGCTATTGTTCTGTTTTGTCATATACTATAAAATTTGAGTTTTTATACTGTATAATGTATTTGTTGGGTAATAGCTCCTCAGTTATACTTAACAATTAGATTATGAGCTCGCGATTATGAGCGTGAAGCCCGAATCAACTATCGCACGATAGAAATCGAGAGCGAATAATCTAATTGTTTTAGTATAAATGTACTAATCGTTCAAAAATAAGGCTGTCAATTTCAGTAAATTATCCAAAATTTCACACTTTGAAACCTCGAAGGAGCGGCCGCCATTTTGTCGACAATCGCTACCCACTATCTACAGTATCACCGAATAGATAGTGGGTAGGGTAGCTAATCAGAGAACAGCATTGGTAATAGAACGCTAATACATTTATACTAAAAGGTGTTATAAACAGGGGAAAACCTTACAATTTAGGGCCAGTTATGCAAGGAGGGAAATGATGATGATGAAGATGATGATGATGATAATTACAATTAACTTAACCCTAGATTAAGACAAAATCAAAGAATAACTGTTTTCACTAGTAAAACTTTGTGCTGCTTATTTTACAAAACATTGTGAAAATGAAAGTTGTTATTCATCCAGATTTAATTCAAGTAAGGAATTTTCTACATCCTTTTTTGGAATTTTGGTCTTAATTATTAACAGACGTTTCGATTGAAACCATCAGTCTTCATCAGTGAAGTTTGTCACGTGACAGTTCACTATCACGTGACAAACGTCGAGGAACGGAGAAGAGGCCCGCTAACAAGTGTGAGACAGATATGGTGTTTACAAGATACCGGATCGAGATTCATTCCGGTACGAGTTCGTTCCGGCTCTGTACAAATCGCTGCATTTGTTTACATGATACTTCAAAATTTATCATACCAGATTGACACATTCCGGAATGAACTCATCCCGGTTCTCGCACCGGATCGAAATTTTTGATCCGGAATGAGCTCTGACCGCAAATCGTTCCAGAATCATGTAAAGAGTGTAACAGTTCATACCGGTACAAAAATGGCTGTGAAGCCAGACTTCCAATAAACTGAGACGAGTAGAGCGTGCGTACTACACTTTTAAAAGTTCGTTTTCACGCTACCAAGCTTGTCGTTGTCGCTTCGTTCCGTTACGAGTTCGTTTTAAACTTTTTCATATAAACACATATCTGAATTCCTTTTCGTTCCGGAATGAATCTCGATCCGGTATCATGTAAACACCGCCAGAGAGAACCAGAGCGCCTTGCCTT
>JAODFW020975804.1:0-10455 GCA_027575235.2 Palythoa mutuki
ACTCTCCTTCCTAATTGCAAGTTTTTAACAAGGTTTTACAATTTTTTTAGTAATTATAAATTTTTTAGGCCTGAATGGCACAAAAACCAAAAATGAGAAGAGAGATGGTCAACTGATTTAAAATGAAACCCATTTTATAACACTTTGATGTCTGATAATCATTTATTTTCCCATTTTGGTGGCTTGTTGCCAATTCACAGGTGAAGAGCACGCGAATGAGGCTGAGGATTGCCCAGAGACTGAAAGATTCCCAGAATACATACGCCATGCTCACTACATTCAATGAAGTAGATATGAGGTATCGTAACAATAAATGTCAATTGGTTTTATATAAAATCAGGTGTTGTGGCACTTTAATGGTAACCAGTCTGCAGTCTGCCCAACTCCCCCCTCAGTTGGTGTTAGTTTACTGAATTTCAGTAGTTTTTTAATCCATTCAGCATCAGGCAATTAATCAACATCTAGCTTCTCCTTACATAACTGAAACAAAATATTATAATTGGTTATAAAGGTCCATTCAAATGGATCAAACATGTTGGTCAAACATTACCCAACACTGTTGGACGCAACATGTTTGACCCGTTTCAACAGCACGAACAAATATGTTGGACAGCGTTGGAAGGTGTTGGACAATGTTGGATGAAGTTTGACTTTGTTCAAACTTTTCATCCAACATTGTCCAACATTTCTCCTTGCATGATCAAAACTACGCCACAATTTCATACCCAGGTTCCGCAATCCAACATTGTTGGATGGTGTCGAGCATCCAACATAATCCAACACTGATCAAGCACCATCCAGCATCACTCAACAATGTTGGATAATGTTTGACCAACATGTTTGATCCATCTAGATGGACCTTAAGAAATAAGGAATTGATCAAATGGAATAAGTGTGGAAATTGAAATGCCAAATTCTCCCAAACTGCTTTGAAAATATATAGAAAGTATGGGCTGGGGAGAATTTACTAACAGGACATTTGTAGTGTTTAGGGCACAAAGGGTTAATTGTAATTAACTAATTCAGTTTTTGTTGTTTTCTTTTGTTGAAGCAATGCAGTGGAGATGAGAAAAAATCATAAAGATGCATTTCTAAAGAAGCACGGGGTGAAACTGGGTTTCATGTCAGTGTTTGTCAAAGCAGCATCATTTGCCCTTCAATCAGAACCTATAGTCAACGCTGGTGAGGAATAAACTTAATTTGTACTGATCTACACATTTTTTTCCTCTTGGGTATCATGCATAGGCTGCAGAACATTTTGAAGACATAGAAGACTGTATCATCATAGACTAAGTCAGTCCCATACTGTCTCCCATTCCAGGACTCAAATGATAAGTCAGTCATTCAGTGGAGAATGTCTGGTCAGAATGGTCCCTTGTCCAGACAAAACCTTACATGGCCAGTCATGTTGACCAGTCATGTATTTTTGTACCAGCTTGAATAAACCATCAAATCATCAAATTAATATTTTTGGTACATTTTAGTTTGTTTGGAAGTTAGAGTAGGTTTCAGTAAATTGCTGGTTGTGTCTCAAAATATAGAAAATTTGAAAATTGGGAACTTTGACTTTTAATATCTCAGCAGGAAAAGTCTTAAATCTATAAAATGAGGTAATTTTTTCCCTTTTTTGCTAGTTTTTTTGTAAAATTCTTTTTAGGTAGCTAACTAAAATGATTGAATCATTGTTTCATTGTATTCTTTAGACTAAAATGGTTGATTATTTAATGATTATTTTGAAACTGTATTTTTATTTTTACAGTATTTGAAGGCAATGAGATAGTGTACAGAGATTACGTGGATATCAGTGTCGCTGTTGCAACACCTAAGGTACGTTGCTGCCCTGTCAACAAGGATTGTGCAGGAAAAGTTGATCAAAAATTTGTGTTACGTTTTTCTGGAGTTATGCTGTTAAAGGTGCTGACAAATATGACATTGATAGCAACAGTGATAACATTAGTGAAAATGATGATGATGATGATGACGATTATAGTGATAGTGATGGTGGCAGTGATCGTGATCATGATCTTCAACTTGATTTAAGAAATAAAACATGGTCTTCATGCCTTCATAACCTGGTGAAAACCAACGCGAATTTGAGAGAGGGAGAATAGTTATGAACCAAGTCAATTTTTAAAAGGATTTGTATTGGGTCATCAGAGCATAACTGCGGTAATATCTCATCACTGATTGATGGCAAAATGCTAAAATTCAGCATGGAGGCATGTCTCATTTTCCTCTTTCTGAATATCAAAACCAAATTAGCAATTTCACAAATCAAATTTTTGTGACATCATCACTTTAGTACTCTATTCGAGAGCAGATTAGTGAAAACCTGAGATGCAATCGAGGGTTTTCACCTGCTCAAGAATTATCTCGAACTTTACCGACGGTTTCACCAGGCTATGGAGGAATGTGGCAGTGGCGTGGTTGGCGCAGTTGTAAGATCTCTGCCTTCTAACCACAAGGTCCCAGGTTCAATCCCTGGCTCAGCCGAGTGTTAAACATTTGGGTGACCTTCTTTTCCGCCAAAGTTAACTCACCTTTCCATCCTCCTGAGGTTGGTAAAATAAGTACCAGCTTCTGCTGGGGGCTAACCTGCAACAGATTAGTGTCCCGTCCAGGGGGAGTCAATGACTCTCATCTGCTTAACACTACAGAAGCTGGAGATAAACACCGGCTCTTATGGGCCACTTAGGCTCGTAAAAGGATTTAGCTTTTTAGCATGGAGGAATGTAGAACATGTTTTATATCTTTTATAAAAGTATTATTTTCCCTCATACAAACTGCATGTAGTTTTATCTCTCATGAAACTGCAAACTCTCACAACTTGGCGACAGCCAAACTTCCGCAGTTTTTGTGCTTCATAGTGCTATGAAAGCACACTTGTCAACCAATCAGAATGCATGTAGTATCTGAACTATTTTATAAATTTACAATCATTATGACATTGACAATGATAATCAAGTAATAATAGGTTTCACAAATTCGTAATAATAAATTTAATTTTTTGAGTTAATGAATGTTTTCATTCCTACCTTGAGCTTTCTGTATCAGCAAAACATGACTACATCTATAAAGTCTACCTTGAGCCGTAAAAGTTAGTAATTTATGTTGAGTACATAATTTCCAGTGAATAAGATAGAGTGAAACAAAGTTTTTAATATTAATGTTTGAGTGATCAGTGTTCATAATTAAAACTGTATGTGGTTAAACATGAGCCCACTTATGCCGCCAGCAAGACATCGGCAATCACACACCACACAGAGATGACAGACCATAACATCCACGCTTGACATGGTCGCATTCTCGAAATTAATGTTCTCAATTATGGTAAAAAATTGTTTTTGGAGTCACTCCATCAGAGTTGGACGAAAACATAGTGAACGAACAAAGGGCATTCTCACGAGCCTATGTCCAATTGTTGGAACCCTTGGGGGCACTCAACAATACTAAATGCAAATTTATAATCTTGGATAAGTAACATTAAGAATTCAAAGTTTAGATTATTATTGCCCGCAGATGAAGAACTAGTGGACGGCAGTTCAAAAATTCGGGAAACTTTTATCAACGCTTTTATAGTTTTAAAGTTTTTATCAGATCAGATATATTTTTAACCACATACAGATTTTAAGTTTTCAATGGTAAGAAATTATTAACCAAGTGCGAGGTCTGTGTACTTTTATGTACAGACTGAGCAAGCCAGGTTAATAATTCGTTTATTATATGATATTACTTCCGGTAATTTATACCATGTCGACGTCTACGTAAATCATCAGAACTATCCGACAGTTTTTGGAAAGTTTCGGGAATGTTTAAAAACTGTTTCTTTTGTATTTTTGGATTTTGGAAGATTTTCTAAAAATCTTCGGAAATCCTTGGAAGTATTTGGAAATCTTCGGAAATTGTCGGAAGTACTTTAAAATCGTTTTTTAAGTAATTTTGCAAGTTTTGAAAATTTTCTGAGAATCAACATCCGGGAAACCGGTCGGAATACACGTGGCGCATTTTGACAGACTGCGCGAACCAATCAGAATGCAAGAAATTGCAAGTAGGTCATATAATAATTGTTGATATTATCACAAGTTCTGTGGTATCTGTTATGCTGTCAGCTGACTGTATAAAATTGTCGAGAACAGTCAAATCATCAGCTGAGAAATGGAGTCGTGTATTGGTACCTAACCAACCAAAACGTTGTCTTAACAGGGTCTAGTTGTTCCAGTTATTCGAAATGTGGAAGCTATGAATTTTGCTGACATAGAAAGAACAATGAATCTCCTGGGAGAAAAGGTGAGTGCTCAGTATTCAGTAGGGTAAATCCTTTCAGTATTACAATCCCGTATATTTGGAAAGAATCACTTATACAAATACAAAGCTATACACATAGATGTGCTCAGTCAGGGCTTTTCAGTAAGTGGTTGTTTGCAAATACCATAAGGTCAGTAGATTGAGGGTCTTCGCCAGACCGCTACAAGTGGATTGGAATCAACTTGTAGGTTGTAGGGTCATCCTTGGGCCTGAAAAAATTAATAAATAATTGAGGTATTTAGATATGCCCTCAACTGACAGACTGTAACATTAGGAATATACTACCACCGCCTGGTTAGCCTAGTTTGTAAGGTGCCAGTCTGCTGTGTGGGAGGCTCGGGTTCGATTCCCGGCCGGACCCTCACTCAGGGTCTTAAAATAATTGAGGAGAAGGTGTTGCCTTTGCTCTAACATCTGCAAAATAATGGTTAGACCTTGGCGTCTTCTCGGATAAGGACGTTAAACCATAGGTCCAGTCTCTCGACCCTCTATTGGGGGACTTAAAAGAACCCATGCACTTGTCGAAAAGAGTAGGGTAGTGATCCCGGTGCTGGGGTCTGTCCGTACTTCTAAGGGCATATTTCTTGATGATAATACATGTGAGCCACTCTAGCAGACTATCTAAGACCCTCAACTGTCAAACCATGTAATCACTTGTGAAGTGCTTAGAGCAGCGATGGATAAGCACTATATATAAATACTGTTAATATTATTATTTTTATTATCATTATTATTACTACTGCTACTGCTACTTACTTTCAACTGGGCATGGAGTTAAAACAGGTAAGAAATCAGACTCATAGCCGCCCTTACAAGAATCTCCTGGAATCTTGCG
Organism: Palythoa mutuki; assembly: GCA_027575235.2. Classification (NCBI taxonomy): domain Eukaryota; kingdom Metazoa; phylum Cnidaria; class Anthozoa; order Zoantharia; family Sphenopidae; genus Palythoa; species Palythoa mutuki. The sequence continues at coordinate 5,141 of JAODFW020975804.1, forward strand.
ATACCTGAAAAGTTAGACAGAAAAGTACATCAGAATATTCCCAGTACTCCCTGAAGACCATAGCAATATACAGGGTTCATTCACTATTGCTAAAAGAAAATTCCAGTGAATTTCCAGTGCCACATTTACAAAAATTGACAACATGGATAGCTGGGGAAAAAACTAACGGAACATATCTCAGTCAGCCAAAAAGTGCTCTAAGAAAAAATAAATTGTAAATTTTGCAGTGTCAGCAATCTTTTCATCCCCAAGAAAGTTTTTATTCACGGTTGATCAAAAAACGTTCCTGAACGACACCAATTTTCTAGGATTTCTAGACCTGGATTTTCGATTTTTGTTTTTCAAGGACTTTCCATACGTTCCAGTTCCCATACAAACCCTGAATGAATATACCTGCAATAATTGGAAAGCACTCTGACAATTAAAGCCAATTTATCCACCAGAACGTTCCAAAGTATGTTGCTGTTACTGGAATTTCTCAAACAAAATATCACCTCTCAAATTGTAAGAGAAGACAGGAGTTAGTGTTTTTGTTTTTACCTTTTCTCTTCGATTGCCTTGGAGTTTTTTTTCCTCTTCTCTCTTTATTTCCAGAGAAAACATGTTTACTGTATAACTATAAATGGTTGAGGCTTTCTGTACTTAGAACACCACCAATTTTTATTCAAATCTTCTTATTACTAGTAGCAAAATAAAAGGTTCTTCAACTCTTTCAAACAAAAATAAAACGTTAGAAAATCATTCCAAATACTTTTTCCTAAAATTCTGTAAGTACTGTACCCTCTGGTTCGGTTGTAAAACAAGCCTTCCCGACAACTGGCTGGAACAATGCCATCCTTGTTCAAATCTTCTCCAGGAATTAGTGTGCAATCTTGGTCGAAAGACCTTCTTGCAAACCCAAAGTCACTGTCCAAGAAATAGGAGGAATGAATGAATTATTATATTTACAAAGAGGTTCATTATATTTCATGATATAACAAATATTTTCTAAATCTACACTTCTAAACAAAGAAAATGAATGGTCGCTTCATACAGACATTCTTGGTTTACAGTGCATTCGAAACTGGGTCTAGCGGATTCGAGGTTAATAAAAAAATTCGTATGTGACTATCCATGGCAAATCCTGTACAAATGTAAAGGAAACACAAAAATATTTAAACGTGTTTGAGCACATGTGCTGAGAATTTTACGTTTATCAATTGCATCCTTTTCTAACAATGTGTTGCACTTCTTTCAAAGGCATTCGTCTTTGTTGAACATATGCCAGAAAAAAACAGAAATGTAGCTGTTTTCCGACAAAACAATCAATAATATGTTGGCAACTGCACTAGGAATTTGGTTTCGATCTCTCTGAACTTTTGAACTGAGAGTTCTTTTTGACATCTGTGAACGACAAACTGTACATTGTTGTTAATTTTTGATGTTTTCAAAATCAAAATTGATTTTTAAATTACTGTTGTCTGAATTAATGAAATTAAGTAGTATTTGGCATGAAGGAAGGTGTTTTCGAAAACCACTGTTTTCGATGACATACACTGCTGGTTTTGATCATATTTGTATGGACGGAAGACAAAAATGGACAAAATGTATGCGTTTTCATCTGTATACACCTTTGGTAGGATTGGGCCTAATTGTTGATATTCATCTGTAAATAGTTTAGTGATTATCATCGTGTATTAATTTGTTTATTAATAATTGTTGTTATTTCTAATTGTTTTGAAAAATATTAATAAATTACTACTCACCACATGTGATCAGTTCGAGTGCAGGGGCAACTAGATATTGTGGTGTTTGCAGTGAAATGACTTGGCACCTTGCAAGGTGTTGTCCAGTTACGCATTTGGTACGTAATCTGTCTTCCCAGAATGCAGCTGTTGTCGCCAATGCGACCATCACTTGGACTCCATTGATGGTAGTCCGTAGCAGGGTTACAATTTCTGGCTGCGAGACAATTTGAGCTATTTATATCTAGTTGATAACAAATTTATCTAAGCTTAAAATTTCTATAGTTGCAGTTTTAATTTTTCTTAGAAAAGGTAATAACAAAAATCCGTAATATAATTTCTTGTACGAACCTTCCCTGCTGAAAGAGGTCTCTCATGATAAGACAGAGATTAATAATACTATGTTACTATTATTATTATTATTATTATTATTATTATTATCATTATTATTATTAATACTATTATAATTATTATTATTATTATTAATATCATTGTCATTGTCATTATTGTTATTGTTATTATTACTATTTTTATTTTAACAGTTGGTGTGGTATATCTTATGATTTTAGCAATTTAGATAAAAGTAGGTGTAGATGTAGAAAGATTTCTGATGGTTCCTGTATGCGCCCAGATTTCCTAACAACCAGTAACATTTTTGTCATGGGTGGCACAATTCCCATTTGGTTTGCAAAATTTTGCAGTTGCAAGCATTTCTAGAACTCTACTAAAACCAGCAGAAGCTGGAAAAGGCGGCAACTTCCTCTTGCACAGGTTAAGTGGACAGATACCAGGAGTTTGCTTAAGATAGAAGCAAGGATTTTGAAGTTGGCAAAGGCAAATTGAAACTACAGAAGAGTATAATAAGAAAGAAACAGAACTTGTTTACACACAGATGGCGATCAATTCAAGTGTATTTATTGTAACATAAACAGAGTCAGTTTTGACCACAAATGCAACATGAAACAACATGAGGTGGCCTCTATTATAAGCCTAGTGGTTTCTTGAGGTCTCCTCGCCATTATTGTAATAATTACTCGGTCTCTTTTTAATAAGGCAAATAAATGATGATGATGATGATGAAATGTAAATGCGACTGTCTTTTTTTTGTTGTTTACTTTTCTGCGCAGGAAGCACAACAAACGAGTCATTTTGGTTCAACTAACGAAGCAGTTCAACCAGAAGTAAAATACATTGAAATTTTTTCCCATAAATTTTCTATATTAAAAAATAAATAAATAAAGGGAATTTTAAAATGCTCCATGAAATTAACGCGAATCGTTTAAATTCGCGTTAATTTAAGTCGTGTTAGTTTTGTTGAGCGTTAATTTCCGCGACGTTAATTAAGTGTAGCATTAATTTCGGCTCTCTTTAATAATTTCCAGTATTTTATCCCCAATTTCGGAATCTGTTCAAATATTCTTGACACCTAAAAAAGCATTAACTACAAGCTTTCTTTCCCTCCATTTACCCTATATTTTTCATCTTTCACAAAAGCTAAGGCGAAGGTTTACAATATTTCTAGTTCATCGTCATTGTTGTCACTATCAGAAGTGATGTCAATATCTTCTCCTTTGCTTTTAACCAAGATATATTTCAAATCATCAACATAGTCTCTCTCTATAGAATATGAGACTTCCTCTGTTCTCTTTTTCAAAATTACAAGACTTTTCGCATTACTCCACTGGACAGAAATGACCATTGGTATATTAAGGCCTCTTTGAATTAGTGGCAATCTTTTCCGCTTCACTGAAATTTAACTCTTCCTGTAAATTGGAGCCTAGCCATGGCAAGCTAATGAAAAAAGTCTACGAATGGCTTTTATCAGATAAAGGAAAGGGTATTATTTTATCTAGGTGGAGATCGGCTGCTATCATGGACTGCATGAAAACTGCTATACTGTAAATGGCCAAATTCCATCCATTCAAGTAACCATACATTTAGAATTTTGAGTACTGTTGTGTTGAGCACATGGCTCGGTTTTGTTCAGTTTTAGTTTTTTTTGCATTAAGCATTGAAAATCTTTGTTCCAGTTGTCACCACCAACCGTGTCTTAATCACATTAATTTTCTTTGTTAATTATTTTTTATTCAAAAGTCATTTTTCCATTAAATTCGCATTAATTTAAGTCGCTCTAATTTTCAATACCTTAATTTCATGGAGCGTTAATTTCCCATAATAAGGTATTTTGAACCACGGGCACCAATGAAAAACTGGGAATTGTTTTCATTTAGCCCAATGTACTTATTTATAATTAATGTATAAAAATTCTGACATTTAAGACTTGCAAAACGAGAGCTCCTCATGCGAAACAGAGAATCCTTAATGAAAAACAAAGCTGATCAAGTGCAAGTGACTTTGGGTGACTGGCATAAAGCCAAGGAACGCAATGAACAGATACTGAGGGTTGGTAGAAATTTATTGTATTTTACCTTCAGTAAATTTAACACGGATGATGGGTAATCTTAGACCGGGAGGAGGACTGGGTATGAAGGGGCATAAATTAAAGAAGCTATATGGGGGAGGGTGGAAAAGCCCTTTCACAAACAGGATGCCTACGGTTGAACATTTCGTCCACCTGGGACTGGGCCGTCGTCCAACTTCCTCACAGCCTGTCACGTGACCAAGTTAGGTCATATGACAATCAGTACCCTGATGAAGGCCAGCTGCAACGTTGTTAATGTTGCAGAAATTTTTTTTTGTTTTTTCCACTAAGTGATTTATTTAATCCTTTAACATTTTATACACTGGATGAATAAACATTTTCATTACCACTATTAAATAGTGTTGGCAATGATGTAATGATAGTGATGATGATCATGATGATAGTTAATGATGGTGATGATGATTAGGATTAGGATGGTAATGACAAGGGTGATGTGGATTCATAACGATGAGTAGGATTATGATGATGATGATGGTGTTGATGATAATGTGATGGTCATGGTGATGATGGTGATGATCATTCGAATAATGATGACCATGGTTAAGGTGATGGTGATAATAATCATGGTGACAATGATGATTATTAGAAATATCATGCTAATGGTGATGGGGGTAATAAATAACAGTTTTTACTAACTCATTACCTAGTTGTTCTAAGACACATAAGCTTCTCAGCTGCCAGTCACACTCACTGATAAAAATATTCTTCTGGCCTTGCTTTCCTCGCTCCTTCCTTTCCTCCCTGGTGATTTTCATTTTAGCTTAGAAAACCTCCTTTCAGGAAATTGTTTTTTATTCTTTTTTTTTGTATTTTGTACAGGTCCGCACCTCGACCATCTCTTTTTTAATTGAGAATGGATTATTTTACATTTATTTAACAAAAAGACAACTGAATCACAGAATGTATGCTTTTCCAACACAATCTATTTATTTTTATTTTAGGAATTGGATAAAATCCATCATAGTTTACAAAAAGCTGCATGTACTCCTGACGATGCAGCCTTTGTGGGAATGAGGGTAAGATTATTAGTGATGTTTGTATTGTAATAATATTATTTAACAAATAGATTCTATGTTTGCGTGTGTCTGTTCCGTTATAGATAACAGATGACGTCAAACTGTGGTAAGAACAAAAAAGTGGCACACGAG
>JAODFW020975900.1:0-10453 GCA_027575235.2 Palythoa mutuki
TTCATTTAGCGTTGATTTTTATTTCATTTAGGGTGGGTATTTCATTTAGCGTTGTTATTTCATTTAGCGGTGATACAAATGTTCGTTTGCACATTGCAACACAGTTTACCTGCGATTGGAGCATTAAAGTGCACAATGTACGGCTCGCGTTCAAAAGTGTCGTTCTGTTTGCTTTCATCCCCATCATCATAAACGTAAGACTTCTTTGGTGTCAATAAACTTGTTCTAATGCAAAAAGAAATTTATGAAAGTAGCAAACAATTACCTCTAACAACTTTTGTTGAAGAATGAAATATACTGTAAAAAGAGAAATATATGTATGTGGAAAATGCAAAGACAAGTGGAAGGGTTAAAAATATTGAATTCAGCTGAGAGAATTAAAACACATGCGTGGCAATGCAGTGGTAACTTGCAGCCACTTTACTGGGTACTTATAGGTCACGGCCATTAATTGTTACATCGTCGGCATCGGTCAGTCTCAAAAGAATTGCGGTTCGAAATTCGGTTCAAAAGAATGTGCGGCTCGGACTGAAAGACAACCTTCAAGAAATTGAAGATGCCTGCAAGACTTCAGTGATTGATCGCGAGCTGCACAGACTAGACAAGGATATAGGTAGTAGCCCTACAAGAGACACGTCTCTCATACAGCAAATTCTTACTGTGGAGGAACACTACACCTTCTTTTGCTAAGGAACTGAAGTGCAAATGAACCAGGGAGGATACATGGTACAGGTTTAGCCGTGAGAAACACGCTGCCAAAGATGACAGAACCCCCAACAGACGGCACAGAGAATCTTCAAGCTATTTCTCTTAACAGAATCCGGTCAACATCTTTTGTTGCTACGTACCAACGCTTGAGGCTACTGCAGAAACAAAGAACCAGTTCTACGAGGCACTCAAGGCAGCTGTTACTATCATCCCATCGCCAGAGTATGTCTTCATTCAATTCATTCTGGGTGACTTCAATATTTATTTATTTATAACAATATTTCATTAGGAAACTCTCTCACCTGAGTGATTTTCAGGGAGGTCCTGAATTAAAAACAGGGGTGGCATGGCCTAGCGTCCTGCGTCACCATGGCAGAAACCCTTGCATAGTACAATTAAATAAAGTGAGCTATGGACAGTTGTGTCAGCCTTATTTTAACCTTATCAACCACTAACACAGCTAGTAAATATAGGCTCTGGTTCCTAAAAAAAACCCTTAAAAACACGTTGGACTGATGTGAAATTTTGTATAGTGGCTGATTTTTACCATGATTTTAAGTATAAAATTACTTTGACAAATATTTTTCTCTGTCTCCCCGGTTATCTCTAATGCTATGTTAGCCCGCGTAGAAAAGCGCTAAAGGGAAGGGAAGAGGGAGAGATTCAAATTCCCCCTTCTTCATTCTTTTTTTTTTTCGCCTCTCCCTCCTCCCTTTTGCGCTTGGTACGAAGGCCAGTTCTAAGTCTGTTTTTCGTTTCGTCCTTTTTTCTTACTTCGTTTTTCTTTGGAATTCGTCATCCGTTTGTCAGTTTACATTTCAAGCTTACTTATAAATAAAGGCGTACTGCTCCTTGCTAACTGATCTTCCCAAACGAGGGCTGATTGTAATCCCGTAGACCGGGTTCGGTCCTGCAGCTGCCGCTCTGTGGGTGTTTCAAAACTTACAAGTTAGAAAAGTACCAGCGTTTTTTGCGTCAAGTTGTGTTCAAAACAAATCACAAATGAAGCTAACAAAGATGAATAGATTCAGTTATCGATCACTGAGAGGTTTCTAAAGTGAGAGTCAGTGTCGTGTTTTTTTTTGTAATGGTAACAGGACTGAGTGGAGTCCAATTTGGTCTGTAATCATACGGTTGATAAACAAGATTGGACGATATCTATAGCTAAGCGGGATTTTGATTTGTTTATGACAGTATGATTAGTAATGGTAATAGGACTAAGTGGAGTCCAATTTGGTCTGTTATCATTACACGTGATTAGTAATGGTAATAGGACTGAGTGGAGTCCAATTTGGTCTGTTATCATTACACGTGATTAGTAATGGTAATAGGACTGAGTGGAGTCCAATTCGGTCTGTTATCATTACACGTGATTAGTAATGGTAATAGAACTGAGTGGAGTTCAATTCGGTCTGTTATCATCACACGTGATTAGTAATGGTAATAGGACTGAGTGGAGTCCAATTCGGTCTGTTATCATCATACGTGATTAGTAATGGTAATAGGACTGAGTGGAGTCCAATTCGGTCTGTTATCATTACGTGCTAATAACAAAATTGGATGAGCGCGAAGTGCAAATCCAATTTGTTAATCACAGGTAATGATAACAGACAGAATTGAACGACTACGAAGTACAACTTGTAACACCCCTAGATATTACGCGTGCGCGCTATTTGTTTATCATTTCGTTCTTTTCTAGATATTTCTAGATGTTTCTAGGCTTTGCAAGTTCAGGTTTGACAGTTGAGGCGGAAATCAAGAGTTAAGTATCTCTCCCTCCAACACAAAGTGTTTCCCACCTTTTTTTAAACCTCCACTTTATTTTCATTGCTAGTGGAAGAACTGCAAATACTATTGATGAGATAAAACGCGTAAAAGTTCCCAAAAGATTACAATTTGCCGCATATGTGTCAAAGTCGCGCGCAAACTTGCTGCATGATACGTCACAGTGCGTCCGTTACTAGGCGCTAAATAAACATTTAGTAAACAAAACTGCCACTTTTCGCTCACTCTCGTACAAGTAAGTTGTGAAAACGTACTGGCAATTTGAGCGAGAAAATAAGTTACAAATTGTGTCACTGCTAATAACTCAAATAATTATCGGATCATGGAACAAAGATCGTATGACGGTAAATATCATTTTATCGTTTTGACAGTTAAAACAACGACTACAGCTAACGTTAGCAGCTCTATACGCAATTTAGATTACGCGGTGACTTCATAAAATATCTTTCGAGAGCCATTTTTAAACCAATTTCAGTTGAATTGTTGCTATTTACTGCGGGGGTAAAATAACAAATTCGGTGTTTAATTAATCGATCAGATGAAAAGAATTTGCAACAGTTCGGGAGCTTCATAACGACAGCCTTCATTTTCCACAGTTACGCGCTAATTAAGCAGCTTGTTATTATTTGCGCATTGCATAATAATTTTAGTTGTGCCAATTTAATCTGTTTGGTGAGTTTGCCATTTTAAAAATGTAAGTAACTGTTGATTTGATTATTTTGTGTTTAGAATAAACTGAGTTTGGGGGGATTTTATTTCATTACGCAGCCCTCAACTTATTGACTGTCGACAAAAATAATTTTCCCTTTTGAAAACGTTTTGCTTTTTTTATATTGACTGCAAGTTGAAACAAATTCACACGTTAAAATTATTTTCGAAATATATTATTTTCTTATGAGCTTTTTGAGGACTTGTTAACTGTTTACAACTGAACAGGAAATCAGCAACACATGTAATTGAGTAATAAATACTCAAACCATCACACTCCTTACTTACTCAAACAAATGAGTAATAGCAACATATGTAATTGAGTAATGAGTACTCAAATCGTCACACTCATTACTTACTAAAAAAATGAGTAATAACTACACCATCATGTAGTTGAGTAATCAAACCATCACACTCCTTACTTACTTAAGCAAATGAGTAATAGCAACACATGTAATTGAGTAATGAGTACTCAAACTGTCACACTCATTACTTACTCAAAAAATGAGTAATAGCAACACATGTAATTGAGTAATGAATACTCAAATCATCACACTCCTTACTTACTCAAACAACGGAGTAATAACTACACATGTAATTGAGTAATTAATGAGTATACTCAAACCACCACACCCCTTTTTACTGTATGAAATAACTCAAGAGTTAAATCAAAAAATAGCCACAGTAAGTAAAAGAGTACTCAAAAAACTTTTTATTTGGGTTTGGTAAAATTACTCAGGTGATTATAGACGGTTTCTGCTGCTCTCATTATTGGTGGAGACTGGCATGCATATTATGCCCGTTATAATCACCTTGTATGAGGTGATTATAACCAGCGTGTAAACAAATTTTCAAAATCCTCATGTTCTCATGTGCCTCATGTTTTGCGGATCTTTGGGAATACGAGTTAAACTTCTTGAAGGAAAATGCTATTATGAAAAGCACTGTAATAAAGGTTGCACAACATTATTCAAAAGTTATGCAATACTGTTATGACAACTGTGCTAATTATAATTATAATTAGTGAAAAATAAAACTCACGGTGAAATTAATGTTTCAGATCAATAAGGACAACCAAGCAAATGAAAACAACAAATACAATTTTTTGTATAACCTTTGGCAATGGCTGAATTATTTTTTCTATCTGATAATCACCTGATACTGTAAGTAATTATTCACTTCATGCACCTTTGGCAAATAATTGTTAAATAATCATAGATAACCTAGGCATAATATAAAGTATAGAAAAAATATTAATAATAATTTATACAGCATGAGCATAATCTGATTTTCAATAAATGGAATACAATTAATATAGTTTACTCAAAATTATTTTGCAACACAGAAATTAAAAGTCAAAATATTATTAAACTAAACAGTCCACTCGATACCTTAGTACGCAGAAGCCTGTGTTTGCATTGTCTCCATAACCCTTAAGCAGATCCAATGGATGGAAGTCTAAATGACTGCTATGGTCCACAAAAGTCTCATTGCCACCTTCAACAATAACTTTGTAGGCACTGAGGTGCTCTTCAAATCCCTGATTGTGCAAGGTTGTGCATTTGAATATAATGTGCTTGCCATCTACCAGCATAACTTCATTAACTTTTCCAAATACAGGATCTCCATGTTGCATTTATAGTTTAAGAAATTAAAGCGAACTTTATTGAAAGTCTTGTGCTGTATTATTATCATTCCTCAGTAGTCTTGGAAAAGGACACTGCGCAGAACAGACCAAACAAGCAGAGCCAGGGCCAAACAGAGACTTCCCCAATTTGCATGTTTTGTTTTGTTTTTATATTGATTGTTTCGTTAAGAAATTGAAATAAAGTGTTTGAGCCTCATACATAGTTCATGCGGTGTACATGATTGTATGACGGCACTTTACGAAAGTTGGAAGTTAGGTGCTCGATAGGAATATTCAACTATAGTGGGGACATAATCAAGGCAAGACCTATCAATTTCAGTTGCTACAGCCTTATTTGACTGATACTCTTTTGGGGAAAGGGGCACAGGGGATACAAATTTGGGGGTGTTGGTGCCTCATACCCACCAATCGTCTTGCTAATTACCCCCCTTTCCCCAGCTGATACAACTGTATATTTGTACAATATGGGTAGACCATCGTTTATTTATGCAATTGTGAAGTGTGAAGACATCTAGGTTTTGAGAACGAGGAGCAAGCACATGGGCATCTGCCTCTTCAGTGTACTGAACAACCTGGAACTGTATTCAGATATAGGACTCATGCTAGGAGCATTACAATCAATAGAACAATTTATTTTCCATTTCCTTCTTTGTTGCTCTCCAATGACAGTCAAGAAAGGAAACGAGAGTATCAGGAATTTTCGCGCCAACGGTTTCTGGCCAAATATAGTTGGTATCTTTTTTGGTTTCCCCACTAAATATTCCAAAAGCGTAAGTTGTCAGTCATCTTCCATAGTAGAAATCTTGACATGTTAACTTTGGACAGGCTAAATTCTTGTGGAAATCAATATAAAACAAGGATACAACATCAGAAGCAATTCGGTTCATAGATGCTGTAAACTGAGTATTTTAGGGTAAAATATTGCGGTTTTGGACAATTTCTATTGCGGTTTTATGGAAATTTTTGTCTTATACTGCAGTATCACAGTTTAACAACTCATGATAAATTTGGAAGCGGTATTGCTGCTTTATGTGTTATTGTTGAATGGATTATTAAGTTTTATTTTTAGCTTTTGTGCGGTTTTGTAGTTTATACTATTCCCCCTTACAACATTCTCCACAGGCAGGTAGCTTTCACGGCAAAAATAAATATCATGCTACATAAAATTGGCAAAGTTAATGGCAAATTGAAAGCACTTGCTGTTTATTCGTAGTTTAAAAGCACGCCAACATCAATGACTGCTTTTTATCACGCACTCAAATTTCTAAGTTGCGATACCGCTGATTATCAAAAGCCAATGTTCCCAAGAGGGCAACACTTGATGATGCCAAGTAAGCCAATTAGACATTGTTAGCAGTTTAACGAGAAAAGTGTTCTCACTTAAGCTCACGAGTAGTGCTTGTAGTGAGCAACGACCAAGTGATTATCTTTGAAAACTTTAACAACAGCTTTTGCAGGCCTGCATTCTTACTCAAAAGGTTGTCAAAACTTAAAAGTTTATCTAAATTGTTTTGAGTCAGGCAAAGTATTCGTATGGATCCTAATGAAGGCTTTGGATACAATGTTGATCATGTAGAAGACGCCGAGGGTGACGTTATTGAAGATATAAATGATGAACCTTTACTGCCAGCACGAAGACGCCAGATCCGACATACGAGTGAAGAAAAACATTAGCTACTCCGGGAATAACAGGCGTTTTCGAGACGTACAAACGAGACGTACGAGCTTTGAGTGTTGCTAACTGAACTTGTCTTGAAACAACTATCGGCAGGGACGCCATAGAGGGAATTCGAGATGAATTTGACAGAATGCTGTATGCAGCACAAAACAATTATCTCATTTCTCTGATCAACATTACTCCTTTGCGTTGAAAGCCAACAGAGATAGTGCTACAACATTCGACACGGGTCCGGACTGTGTACAGTTTCTGTATGTAAGAAGGATCCATAAAATATTTGGCATCTGCAAAACTGCACGGGCTTTCAAATGGTCAAGCTTCAACTTACACTTTCCGAATACAGGAAGATCAACGGCAGCTATATTCTTGTAACCAAAGGAAAATTCTGATGGCTTTAAAAGTAGAGGTAAGCACTCCTGTTTTCTAAAAAATCTTTGTTTGACTGAGTTAGACTTGAGCAATTCTGTGGAGGAAGGTTTGTAAAATTGAGTCCTACCAACTGAACGTTTTCCCTGCATGGCAAAGGTATCAATACTTGAAACCATCTGTAATGTTAGCTCTTTGATAAATGTTTATGATAGTGTTTTGGTTAATAATATTTTCTTAGATTTTAATACATTTCATATAAAAACGAGATACAGGCATGTAAGTTTTATTTTTGGTAAATGTTATGTTAGTATTTAAAATTTTACAACATAGAATATAATGGTATAAAAATTAGAAAGACTAAAAACTGACCATCAATTAAGTGAATCAATTAAGTGAAAGACCCATCTTACCTCAAATTTTGCATACTCTGAGTCACTGTGGTTCATTGAATATAGGGACGCTTTTTCTCCACTGTTAATGTGCCAAACATTTGGTTATTGCTACGGAACTTATATTATATCGTCTTACAATTCTTGTTTCACGTAATAGCTCATTAAAGAAGCTACGAAAGGGAAATATCGCATGCCAGAAAAAACAACCAACAACCAATATCTTTTGCCGACTATGTCATTGGCATAACTCTAGAGAGACTTTGCTAAGAAAAAAGACTTAGTGTCACCTGAGAATAGTTTCAGGACATTTTGCGACATTTTGCAACATTTTTAAAACATTCACTCTTTCATTTCAAAAGCCTAGGGAAGATATATCCACAAAATGTTACAGTTTCAGCATTTTGATGAATATTCCGCTAATGAAGCAATAGTGGGAGACGCACGAGCGCTGAAAGTGGCTCATGTTAGACAAGCAGAACTACGCTATTGTGCAATAAAGTACGATCCAAGACCTCCTATCAAATCAAGGAACAAGCGAATGACAGCATACCGAAAATATGACTCGAGAAATTATTTCAACTCTATGTTTATGTAAAAGTTTTTGGTTTGTTACTCGTGCAGAAAAGAAAATCTTGCCTCTGTTATTATATAATGCTGGTTTATTCAATTTTCATTAGTAAAAAGCGATTGGTAAATAAAGAACAAATATAAAACTACGTGGAGGCAAGAATAGGTTGCAAAATTAAGAAATTTTTCAGCCGGTCCAGTTAAATTCAAAATTACTTCTAGCCGGCCAAATGAGAAAGTAACCAGTCCACATCAAATAAAAAATGAAAATGAAAATTATACGAACATAAAATAAATCAGCATAGGCAAATTGTCGTTTCTCATTGTCAAGTTCACTTCCATATATGGTATACGCACACTACCATATTTGTAGATCAAGAAACCCTTTAAAATCTTGAAATAAATGGAGGACACCAAGCAAAAAACTTGCGGTTGGCGTCTGACATAAACTTCATTTCATTCTTAGTTCATATTATCCTTGTGATGTTCATGGCATTGAGCCCGCTCTACACATGTCATTTCTTCACATTTTTATCTGAGCCCGCACTACATTTTGTCAGAGTGTTAACACGGTTTTCATGCAGTGGCCACCATTTTGTTTCTCAGGTATTTGAATGTAACTTGAATAAAGCCAACTCAGTGTGGCTCTGTCACTGTCCAAAAAAAAAAACTAAACAGTGATCGGCAGGCCGATTACGTTTTGGAAGCGAAATAAGAAGACGATAATGAAATGACTTGCGGTCGGCGTCCAATAAGTTGTTTTCCCTGAATGCCTTGCCAATTACGCTTTGGAAGAAGACAATAACGAAATAAAGGCACTGAAGATGAAATGTTTGTGGTGGACAACGTGGTGGCTAGCAGGGAGAACGAGGTGCTGGTGAAGTGGCGTGGATACGGTCCTGAACACAACTCATGGGTCAACCTCTCCAACAACCCTGAGCTTTCTGGTTGACTTCAAAAGCATACGAGCCACCTTCAGAGCAGTACCTTGGCCAAGGAAAACATCTCTTCCCTTGGTTCCCTCGAGCCCGAATTGTGGTTCGTCAAAAATGTTGATGATTCCAATTTGCACCACACCAGTGAAGGTGACGAGAGAGTTTTGGGATAGGTGCAAGTGAAAGTTTCTTTTTCATACGAGGCTTTTGTTTATTATTTTGGAAAAGGAACTTTCATCTTGGCCGAGGAGCGTAGAGTTGACTTTCAGACACTGAAAAAGTCAAGTTCATACTACTGTGTCCTAGTTTAGTTCAGCGCTTGGAGCCGATTGGAAAGCTCAATGATTTTCTTATTCCAGCACTGTTTGCGAGGTTGATTTCTCCTCTGTGCTGTGTGTTAAATGGGGGTAGGAGCAAAGACTCAACTACGACCTTCAGGTTGCCCTTGTTGTTCATAACTGGCGAGGAAAAGGGGCAACCCGTCACTTGCCAGCCGCGGGAAACTGCTGTTCCATCCGTCGCCACACTCAAATTTTCGTTTGAAATGTGGAGTGGCCACTGCACAATAAGTCCTGTCATATTCTTTTACAGATTAAAACAAACTAAGGATAGTTCACGCAAGGGATCGGGATTCATGCTTAACACGTTCCTGATGCAAACGTAACTAGAAACTAATTAAATCTTATTCATTGAATTCCTGATTTACCATTGAATGGGATTCTATTTTAACGAATGAAGACGTATGTTGTCAGTCGTAAGGAATTGAGGAATCGTTCAATGAGGTTTTTATTATACATATGTTATTGATCTGTGCTGTATGACAGAACTCTAAATAAATATTTATGTCAGCGGCAGCAAATAACATTGCGCGACACAGAACAGATTACTATTAAATCATTCAAATTTTAAAATAAGATTGGAGGCAGCCCCTTTATCTTTTTAGTTGACACAAACTTTAAATTTATTCACACTTCCAATAAATTTACTCAAACTTTTTATTTGTGAATTTACTATGTCTAATCCTAAGAATAATCCAGTGAATTCCGATATATTTTAATAAAGTTATTGAGCGGCAAGTTGTCAGCCAGCTAGTCTTTAGCGATTCGTTCAGCATGGTAAAAAATTCTGTAACCAAAACTAGTAACTACGAACTACAATCTCGAAAATCAAATGGAACAAATAACTCTCACATTTGTGTCCTGACTGAGTGTTTGAAACTCCTTGAGTCGTTTATTCTCCCACCAAATACCTAAAATCAACTGCGCGTAAACTTATCCTTTTTCCTTAGTTTTTGTCACTTTGCACATGTCCCCCCACTTTGATATGCAGGAGAGTTATTCCGTATAAGAACGTAAACTTTGGAAATTGCGTTCCGCATGCAAATTAGCAAATTATGTAACACCTCTATTATTCAAGGTATTAGAATTCACGCTCTAGATTCTATAGGGTGTTTGGCATGGATTAATGATTTATTAAAAAATGTGAAAACGAAATGTACACATAACAAGAGTACATATTTACGATTTTATTGAAAGTTACGCATCTTAAATTGCTTAGTGACAATTCAACAAAAACTCATTTAGATTTTAGAAATAAATACAACATCTTTTACCCTCCCAGCACACTCGTCCGAAAAAATTGGTTTGAATGCCCCGACCGGGAC
>JAODFW020975990.1:0-10452 GCA_027575235.2 Palythoa mutuki
AGTTGGGAGAATTTACAAACACGTCATTTGTTGTGCTTGGGGCTTAAAGGGTTAACGAATTTTTTAGTAGTTTTATAAAAACTGCAAATCTTTTCTTAAAAAAGAAATTGCTGCTTTAATTTCTGCTTAGCCCAAGGTTAAAATTAACCATCCTTTGAACAACTAAGCGTAGAATGGTAACACTTACCTGAACAATGCATACGTAACCAGTGTTAAGGTCAAACAAGCCAATGACACGGCGCAGCCCAGATAGCTGATGATTGTCAGAATGCGAGCGTGAACTTCATTCTTTGTTGTGTCGTCAGTGAGAGGTGAAAAAAGCATTGCAAAGTTGGTCATGTGATTGCATTGGCAAGTGACGTAATCACTTGCTATCTCGGCAATGTTACACCCTTCACGTGACCATGCGCCAAGTCCACCTGTAAATGGATAGAACATGTTTACTGATCTGATAGGTACGGAACCCTTATTTCTGGAATAAGATAAATTCAATATCTAAAGAAAAGTGTCTTATAGGGTTCTCTGTCACTGAGAAATGTCGTATACATCTAAACACACGTAAAAATACGATAATTTTTCGTGTGTAAATATCACTTTTCAGCCAATCTGTGACCTTGATTTTCCGTAAATTTTCCAAACACGCAAAATTACTTAAAAAATAATTTTGGAAGTACTTCCGAAAATTTTCCAAAGATTTTCAAAAATTCATAAATGCATAAGAAACGCTCTTTAAACATTTTCGAATCTTTTCGTAGATTTCCGAAAACTGTCGGATAGTTCCGATATTTTCCGAGGTTTTCGTAGACGTAGGCTGGGGATAAATTAGCTATGCAATGCTTTCTCGTGGTAAATATTTATATAATAAACAGAATAATACATAGTCGCTTGGAGATACGGAACTTATTTTCTTGTGTTCAAATTAAACATCTCAATTTGAACAATCGAAAATAAATTCCATATCTCCGCGTACCGATGTATTATTCTCTATTTAAAAACGATATTTTGAAAATAGCAAGCTCCATGTTAAAAGTATTTTGGGTCCAACTGAAACGTTTGAGACATTTAAAGAATTTGAAAACTTAAAAGTTCCCGTTAAAGATCTATTGATTATTTACTGTACACCAATATGATACACTTCACCAGTTTGGGCTGCCTTTCCTAATTATTTAGATGCAATAATTGAGGTTTACAGAATAAAGCTATCTTTATATACAACCTGAACTAAGCTATCTTCCTGCCCTCTCTTCCCATCGGAGAGAACTTGCTACAAATTCGTTGAATCCGCTCGTAAGCAGGAACCGCTGATTTTTGTATGGGCCAAAAGTAGCTCACGTAACCTTCACTGATACTCTTAGTTAAGCATCAGAAGAAAAGAAGGTTCGAAGATTTTGTGACAAGTAAATATGGTGTAATAAATCTTACTGTGCGGGTTTTTTTTGACAATTTGTGTGCAATATAGTTGTTAGACTCCAATTGTAAACGAAAATAAAAAAAATCCATCTAAAAATATCGTGTCTTTTTATGAAATAACAAATTAATATCAACTATGATAACTTCTCAAAACAATATTAACAGAAACACAAATGACAAACCAGTTTTACCGATAACAGCTATATTTCGACCATATTAAATTGTCTCCGTATCAATATCGTATCTATATGTTTGGATTTTCATTTTGATTTTCATTTGCAAGTTCTTACATTTTATAGACAGCTTTAGTACCTTTAAGTTTGAAGTTCCAGAATACGCACATTGGCACGCTTTTTGAGTCGACTTTGAGAGGCTTATATCTAATACGAACTGGCTGTGTGTTAAGATGTTTTACTTCAATCCCTTTGATACCGGCAGATATTACCCTGCTATTTAGGTATGAGGAGGTTATTGTGGCATCATCAACATTTTTCGCACTAAACAGTTTGCTGTTAAGAAAAAGCACAGAACCCAGTTTGGTTTCTTCTTTTCCGTCAACATTAATATCGTCAAACAAGGACTGTGGCAGTGATATTGACTCGCTGATTTCTTGACTAGCTCCAGCTGTTAAATCTTTGAAGTTAACAGAAAGTCCTTCAAACAAAGAGACGGACATTCTCGTTGTCACGATCATCAGGTTTGTTGTCCTCAACGTTATGGATGTTTGATTTTTTGGAACAGGAAGGTTCTGGGACAGTGTTTCAATGCTGTTTACCATACTAGAAGAAAGACAAAATACGAATAAAATTATGTCTGGTTTAAGAAAGAAAACATTTTCCCCATGCCTTCATAGCCTGGTGAAAACCTTGGTAAACGTTGGGAGAATTCGAGAGCAGATCAGCGAAAACCCGAGACAAAGTCGAGAGTTTTTCCTGCTCAAGACTACTCACAAACTTTGCAGAGCTTTTCATCAGCCTGTGAAGGTGCGGAGAAAATGTTTTACCGTATTTGCTCGTTTATAAGTCGAGGTTTTGAGGCATGAAAATCAGCGTAAAAGACTGACCTCTTTGAACTTTGAACTTTATTGTTTTCAGTAATATAAAAAGTTTAATATAAAAAGTTTATAAAAACCCATTTAACCTTCAAGCAGCATAGAGCTAACCGAGGCAGGTTAAAAGTTAAATACAGGAATTATCAATACGTACTTCGCTCTTATTTAAACAAAGCATACAGTCAAAAATAGTAAGTTGTAATTATTTTAGTAGGATAATTCATGTAATTGAGTAAAGTGACTTGGAATATATGTATTTGGTAAACATAGGTATGTTATGAAAAAAGATTGAAGTATATATAGCTGTATAATACATATGAGCTATTTTTGGAATAGTCTAGGAATACCAATACAGTGACCAAAATTATCTCGACCTATACACGAGCAAAAACATGAAATGACGAACTATTAATATAGTAGCGATTTTGTTTCCACAAATGGTGCTCGACTTATACATGCTATTGACGCATACACGAGCAAATACGGTATTTCTTTTGTAAAATAATCAAACAATGATCTACGAAGCACGGTTAGTTTTTTTTCGTGTTACGAAAGTACGAATTCTCATAATATGTAGGAGCTCAACACATCATTTGCATAATAAATAAATTGAGCAAAAACTTTAAAGTTTTACCCCTTTAAATTTTAGTGGTGCCTATAAGTGGTGCCTGCAATAAATTAATTGATGTCCTCATCACTAGCCCATTTCGAATAAACAGCAATTGCGTAAAAGAAAATGTTACCTTTTAGAGACTTGCCCGTCAAGCTGACTTGTGTTTACTTCAAGCAACCTACTGAAAACTTGGGCAATGTCTTCTTTTGTCTACGTCAATCCAAGTTTTCAGTTATTATTGATAATATTGACAAAAATGACAATGATATCAACAATAAGAATAATAATGAAATTGACAATGACAACGGCAGTGACAATGACAATGACAATGACGACAATTATGATGACGATGATGGTGGTATTGATAAGGTAGTACTTTTAAAGGGCAGTGATATACTACTGCGCATTAGGAGATATTTTCAAGCGCTTTGCAAGTGTATACAGGGCTCGAGGGTTCTAGGTAGTGTAATGTTCAGCTAAACCGTGAACTAAACTGAATAAACTTATAACAAACTACTAAGCTTTTTAGCTTGTCCAGTTCAAACTCGACCACGAGGTTCAAAGCCCCGTATGTCACATTAACGACCGCTGACCATTCGGTGCCTTTTTTTGAAAAACAAACTGAACAATGTTCTGAAAACAAACTACACCCGAACAATTACATAACTATCAAAACATTTGAATGGTGTGCGTTCAGAAAATAGGGCTGAGACCCAAAATCAGTCTAGACACAGTCCAAAAGTTTTTTTGGTCGCCTGATCTCTCTTCCACTGGAGGTTTTGATGGGGATGCTGTTTGGTGGATCACCTATATGATTATCTCTCTGTTCCATGATCTTTCGTTCCCCTTTCTGGAGGGACCCTGGTGCTGCTTTCGGTGTATTAGGTGTTGGGATGTCTGTTTGGATTTCAACAGTCTTCAACAAGTGATGCATGTTTCTCCTGAGGATACTTCCGTCCGATGTCTTTAATTAGTACGACCTTGGACCTTACTAGCTTTTTCTATGATAGTTGCAGGTTACCATTGGCTTTGAATTTGTAAACGCACCTTTTCTCCTTTTGATACCGGTGGCAGTTGATGTGCTCCAACATCATATCGAGATTTCTGCTGCTGCTGTTTGGACTGGAGCTTGTCATTTATCAACTTTGGATCTACAACTTGAGACTTGAGTTGTATTGAAGTTGTTGTTACAGTTGATCTGAGTCTCCGGCTCATTGCAATTTGTGCTGGTGATGCTGTGCCGTCTATTGGCGTGTTTCGGAACTCAAGGAGAATGAGATAAGCTTCTTGTATTTAAGTGAATAACAGAGTATTGAGGTTTGACAGTACGAGACAACTCATTAATCTCTTCAATTGTGTTAATCCCATGATCATTTAGCAACTGTAAATTTAGATCAGGGTCAGAGGACTCTTGGGTCATTTACATAAAATTTTAGCTTGACAAAAATGAAATAAAACTTTTGACATAAATATTGATTATAAAGCTATGTAACATATAAGATGGGACTTACGTTACCTATATATATAAAGTGTATAATGTCCAAACATCTCAACCGTGATGTAGCTCACCGTCGATGTAAAGATTGCCATGGTGAAATCTAGGTCTTTTCCCAGCTTCAAATGCTTCTTTCATAGTTAACCTCAATTGTTTCTTCTTTTGACGGTCTTCCCATATCAAATCATCAGAAATGCGCACGCCATTACGTAGATCCCTTTTCTTTTTGAAAACTCCAAACCGTTCCGGACGGTACAGAAATTGGTCTGGGAGTGCCATCTTCCTTGAAGGGCCCGATCCTGTGGGCGTTCTCGATATTTGATTGCAAATGGAGATCGCGTTCTATGATATCACGGAGCTTTGCAATGCAATCTTCGCCTGTTGATTCTGTGATATTGTAAAATCTCAGGTTGTAGTCCCTAGAATATCTCTCCAGAGACAGCAATCTCTCGTAGGTGTCATCGATCTCTTTTGCATACTTGGTGAAATCGTTCTCGATTTGGTCGATTCTTGCGTAAGCTTCATACAGTTGTCCGGTTAATACCTCCAGCTTTGTATCCAGAGATTCCTTTAGTTTTGAAATAGAGCTTTCATTTTTTTTGGTTTGACCCCGAAGAGATTCAATGTCTCTTTGAATATTGACTCGAGTCCCTTTCATTTCTTTCAGATCGTCACTTATTGAACTTAATTGATGGCGTACGAAAACCTCAAAATCTTCTTCCAACATTCCCCTTTGTTTTCCTCTTTTTGAAAACATTAATTAGTTGTTTGTTAACTTTGTAAAATAAAAAGTAAGATTTATGTAAAAAAAAAGAAAGAAATATCTCAAGTTAGCAGAGCTAGCAAAAAACGCGGCCATCATCTGTATCTGTTGTTGGAATGTTGGCATTAATGCTGTGTATGCAACTGGAGAGTTCTATGTCAAAATCTTTTTGTTGTTCTGTGTTATGAATGTATGCTCGATATGGAGTGCCTGCTAGAATCATTTCCCCTTCCTGGTTTGTATACCTCAGTTTGTAGTCATATCTTTGTAAACGTAGAAGCATGCGTTGCAACCTAGGCGATGCCAACATGGGTGACTTCTTCACTATGACTCTCAAGTTTTGTGATCTGATTCGACTTTTACTTGCTTCCATAGATATATTGGTTGAACTGTTCTAATGCAAAAGCTGCAGCCAAAAGTTCTTTTTCAATTTGTGCATATCGAGTTTCGGCATCGGCGAGGGCCCGAGATTCATAGAGTAATGAGACGGTGGTTCAAAAGGAGACTAATAGTTGTGTTTTAGGCAAAAGAAGTATAATGAAACTATTTCCAAGGAAATGTTATTGATAAATATATGGAGCAATAATCAATCCTTGTCACATGTAACTTGTTTACGAATTTTTAAAACTTAACTTCCATGTACGATAAATAACATACCTCGTGAAGAGCATCTGTGGTATTTACGAGCGATGACAAAAGCCTCGCCATATCCCTAATGTTCGTGCTACTCAAATCTTCAACATTATTTGTAAGGTTCTTAAGTTCAGTGCTGATCTCTTTAGCGTTATCCTTTGTGACATTTTCCTATTTATGAACAGGGCAAGTTAAAAATGACGTAAATGTCTTACGAGCGATTCATTTCTTTTGTTTCTATAAGGTTCTATAAGGTATTAGTAAGGCCTCGTCCAAACTAAAACGCTAAAGGCGGGGGTATTCATATAGGTAACCGTAAGCGCCGGCGATCGAATTGCCGACAGTGCTGGGGCAATGACTGGAACATGTCGCCGGTGCACATGGCGGCTTTACTCATGTTAATTTTAGTCAATTTTTAGAGGTTAATTATTATATATTATCATTGTTACATGTACCCGAAAAGCCCTTCGGGGAGGTAGTGAGTAATAATAAAGTATAAAGTATAAATTCGGATTGATAAATGAAAAATCTCTTAAACTGTTCCGTAACCTTAAACGAGTTCGTTCGACAACGTTGCAGACAACCAGAAGTACAAACACGTTGTGTCTTTTAAAACTTGTCTGCTTCACAATAATAATATAACTCAACAAAATAGATTTAGATCATTTGAAAAACAAATAAAACGTACACACAAGACATGGATGATATGCATTTATGATATTCTCACTGTTCACAGATGCGTGAATGTTCAATATGAAAATAAAATCCATGCACGCTACTGATTGGCCAAGAAAAACAATGACATCCGATATGTTGATACTCGAACGACTTCCTCTCTGTCTCTTTCATTCGTGTTCCGTTGAAATGGAACAAGTGGAATGACAAATTCTTAATAGTCTTCTATATCTGTTTACAAATTACACGTGCCCAGAAACACTGGCAACGTGACCTAAACAAATTCTGTTAAAACCTTGTCTCCTTGTTCTTTCAGTTTAACATCTCTAGGTATCATTGGTTAGACTTAAAACAATAAATAATTAAAATTCTCATAAAGGTCATTGTCGCTTCCAATCTCGCCATAACTAAAACAAGTGATTTAGTGAAGGTTATGGTACGCTACACAGTTTGACTGTTCAAAATTTAAACATGGCTGATTCTAAGTCTTTAACAACTGAGGATAGCACTTTCTCTTTGAACAGTAAGTACCGAATTATATATAAGCTACTGAAAATGTCGAGTTTCTTATGCAACTAAAAAACCTTTATTTACACAATTGTACACACGGTCATCGAAAAAGCACCCTCTACCGTCAAGCGGAAATGCTTTATATAAATTTGCTGCCAAATGTTTCCAGCCGTCGTCTATTGCCGGCAAAAATTTTAAGCTTAGGCAAACAATCCGTAAAGTTGTCAAAATATAATAGATAAAATATATACTGCGGAAATATTAAACAAGCATTTACCGTATTGTGAATTTCCATCGACGTATCTTAAACATCACAAGTTGTTATGTGTTTTTTCAAGTTTTCCTTAAGTCAAAAGTTCAGCTATTTAGAAAGTTGCCCCGGGGATGAAAGTCTAAAATAATATAATATATTATAGGAATATCAGTTTTTCACCCTAGTCGGCTAATGGCAGTGCATTATAATGTGAACGTGACTTGGGCTAAAATATTTCTTTAATAAGAATACAGAAAAAATAGAAAGTAAAAAGGGTTAAAGCAATAGCATAAAACAAACATATCAAATCATACTTTTATAAATTAAAGATGAACGTTTTATAGTTAAATGTATTCAAATGTTCAGTTATGTAACACAATATAAATATCATGATGTGATGAGTGTTTCTTCGAGCAGTTGGTGCCATGATTCGTCTCTTTACGTTTTACTTGTTGAATCTGAGATAACTTTACAACATATATTTCTAGATTCGTGAAACCAGCCGAATTAGTTTAAATTAGATGGATTTCGATCGGACTACCGCATACTATTTTTATCAGGCGATACTACTTCCTGTCTCAAGGACTACAGTGCTAGTGACAGAGCTATTAATGGATTAAGCACGAAAACAACATTCTTTGTACTCGGATATCCAGTTAAACGGACGAATGACCTCCCCGAAGTTTTGCCAAAGTTTTTCAGGTTTTGGATCTTTTGCCATGACGTTTTCTACATAAATGTGATTAATGATCTATGAACTCCTTTTTATCACCAATTTTCATGGCTATATCTCTATGGCGAAGATAACAAGTATAGTGAATATTAATATTTGTGTTATTTTTAGAAATTTTAAATGAATATAACAGCGTAGGAATAGGAAATGTAAACGTTTCATATATATATTTCCTTCAAGTCAGAACAAAACATACTTTATTCTATATAGATTGCAAACCCAACTTTGAAATAACCGAGAGTCCACAAAGCTTCATTAAAGATGCCCTACGAATATCCTTTGCATGCAAAGAGATTAAAGACTGAACATATTTTTTACTTAATTTTATGGGGGGCAAAGTATGTTATAGCGCAACAACAAACCTTCAGGCGATATTATCCATATCCTAAATTACTTCTTACAATTTCTTTATTATTACTACTACATTTGGTATCACTCCTATTACTACTATACTGCAACTCCTACGTTTATCACTTCTGAAACATTTGGTATCACTCCTATTACCTCTACCAAGCTTAAACGTTTACTACTACTACTACATTTACCACGACTAATACAGTTAGTTACCTCTACCAAATTACTTTTACTACTGCAACTCATATATTTATCACTACTGCAACATTTGATGTCACTCCTATTACCTCTACCAAGCTACTTTTACAACTTTCTACCAAACTACTGTTACTACTACAACCCCTATATTTACCACTACTTCACATATGGTATCACTCCTATTACCTCTACCAAACTACTTTTACTACTACAATTCCTACATTTACCACTATTGCAACATTTGGTATCACTCCTATTACCTCTACCTAGCGACTGTTACTACTACAACTCCTACATTTATCATTACCGCAACATTTGGTATCACTCCTATTACTTCTACCAATTACAAGCTACTGTTACTACTACAACTCCTACATTTATCACTACTACAACATTTGGTGTCACTCCTATTACCTCTACCAAGCGACTGTTACTACTACAACTCCTACATTTATCATTACTGCAACATTTGGTATCACTCCTATTACTTCTACCAATTACAAGCTACTGTTACTACTACAACTCCCACATTTATCACTACTGCAACATTTGGTATCACTCCTATTACCTCTACCATGGTACTGTTACTACTGCAACATTTGGTGTCACTCCTATTACCTCTACCAAGCTACTTTTACTACTGCAACTCCTATATTTATCACTACTGCAACATTTGGTATCACTCCTATTACTTCTACCATTTGGAAGCTACTGTTACTACTACAACTCCTACATTTATCACTACTGCAACATTTGGTATCACTCCTATTACCTCTGCCAAACTACTTTTACTACTGCAACATCCTACATTTACCACTACTGCAACATTTAGTATCACTCCTATTACCTCTACCATGCTACTGTTACTACTACAATTCCTACATTTATCACTACTACAATATTTGGTATCACTCCTATTACCTCTACCAATTACAAGTTACTGTTACTGCTGCAACTCCTACTCACTCTTGCAACATTTGGTATCACTCCTATTACCTCTACCAAACTACTTTTACTACTGCAACTCTTACTACATTCACATTACCAATACATTTAGTATCACTCCTGCCTCTACCAAGCTACTGTTACTACTGCAACTCCTATATTTATCACTACTGCTACATTTGGTATCACTCCAATTACCTCTACCTAGCGACTGTAACTACTTCAAGTCCTACATTAAACATTACTGCAACATTTGGTATCACTCTTATTACCTCTACCAACGCTGCTCTTGCTGTTGTAATGAAAATAAAATGTTTTTAATTCTATAAAGTTGATATGTAATTCATTTTCTAATGCTTTGACAGCATTTAATACGTTTTATATCAATTAAGCCAATAAAGCTTGTTACTACTAATCTTGCCACTACAACTCCTACATTTAAGACTTGTATCTATAATTTAGTGTTACTCCAATTACTTTTGCTAATTGCAAGCCACAGCCACTATTACAACTCTTACATTGATGACTATTACTACATTCGGTATCATTCCTATTACCTCTATCAACGTTATTCTTACTACTGCAACTGTTAGATTTATCACTATGACTACATTTGTTTTCACTCAAATTACTTTTACCAAGCTATTTTTAATCCTACAACTTCTATTTTTACTACTATTTCTACATTTGGTATCACTTCTATTACTTCTACCAAGCTACTGTTATAATACTATTACAACTACTATATTTACCACTACTACTACGTTTCACTCCTATTATCTCCACCAACGTTACTCTTACCACTTACAAATTTTCATA
>JAODFW020976078.1:0-10449 GCA_027575235.2 Palythoa mutuki
TATAGTTCGAAAGCCCGTTCTATAAGCTTTAATTTGATATATGGGTTTAGGTATCCACGGTTTAAAACAGATGCGCTGTATCGTTTTAACGCAAAACACCCCTGAAGGTATACGGTAACCTTAACTGGTATCAAGCTGCTTTATGTATCCAAAAACTTTTACGTTGCACAAAGAAAAAAAAACTAATGGTACACTAAATGCAACAAACATCTTAAAGTTAAATGAAGCATAAAGTCGACGAAGAATATAAAGCCCAAATAAAAGCAAGCCACAAAAAATAAAACTAATAAAATAGATTGATTGCGACATGATAGTTTGAATTGCATCTCACACACTTTAATTGAAGCTGCCCGGCATGTACGGATTTTTCGTCGACCGGATCTATAATATTGCCACGGTATATTGCCACGGTATACTGCCACGGTATATTGCCAAGGTATATTGCCACGGTATATTGCCACGGTATATTGCCACGGTATATTGCCACGGTATATTGCCACGGCCTTTCAGTTGTCGGCAAACTTCACGTTCATTTTAACACAGATTGCTCTCTTTGTAAAAACATTACAATGGTATAAAGGTTTAACTAAATGATTCAGTCATGTCAAAATTACAAAAAAAAAAACATTCTAAAAGTCTCAAACAATCAAATAAAAAAGTATATATAAAAGGATAAAAGTGTTAGCTACACACGTTTAAAAATTAATTCCAAACGTCTTCGACTAAAAGATTGTTAATTTTTTTTATCAAACACTTTCAGTCTTTTATACATATTTTTATTAATTTAAAAGTTTATCACATAATCAAATACATTAAGTTAAATTACACAAACAACGGTGGTCTTTTTTATGTTACGATATTTGGACGTGGTCATCATATCCAATTTCTTGAAATATAATTACGTATAAAATCATTTTAATTGAAAGAGCCACCACAAAGTTTCCTAGCCGCATATCTCGAGAGATGACTGACAGGTGGTCAGCGTGACGCGTCTTCTCAAAACCCAAATCAACTGGGGGTGGAAACTGATTGTGCCATTGCTCGGGACAGCTGTGGATACTGAAGCACGCTACCTTGCCAACCAACAAGTTTAAATTGAATATCCTTGCTGCTATGAAATCCAAGATATCAATAGTATAGCTGAGATGCTTTATATCCCAAGTAGTGCAAGTGTTATTAAGTGGTTTGCCCCCACTTAACGACAATCAATGTAGATTGATTCCACATCATCAACTAAATATATTCTGGAGTTAAAATTCATTTCTAAGTTTTGCCCGGTCGGTTGCTCCTTTGCAGCTGGCTTGGCCCAGCAGAATAAAAATTGGCAATAAACACAACCCACAAACGCCAGCCATTACATACGCCACAGTTAGCAAAGCAGTATCTGAACTCTCAGTCTCTATATATTCACAGTCGACAGCCTCTGTTGAGTGAAATATCTACGGTTAGTAAAGCACTTCGGATGTATCGCGACGGACAAACAAGACGGACACTATTTAAAAGACCTTAAAAGACTTAAAAACTCGATCTAGCAGCAGTGTTAGCGGTCTCTGACAGCTGAACTGCATTTCCTTTCTTCCGAACCCGTTGTTTTAAAACAAATTACAGACAACGAAAACAACACCCGTCAAGAAAAAGCAAAATTAGGCTTTGAGGCAGCTGCTATTTGGGCAAATTGACTGTTGCACAATTTCGTTGCATATAAATGATATATAATTATATAACAAAGGATATGAAAGTAAAGAAATGCAGTTCAGGTATAAGGCGAAACTAGATTAAAAAATAAACAAATGGATAAAAATGCAATGTTGAAATATGTTTCGAAGATTGAAAAAATTTTTTCCTAATTGACACGATTACAAATATAATAGTATGGCTGATCTGGAATAAGGCGAATTAGTCTTAAACTGTTGACGATTTGCAAGAAAGAGATATAATAAATGGAAGCTTTTTAGAATTATGATGGAATAATTTGTAGTTAGGGCAACAAATCAACTTTTACCTTGCGCAAAACATATTTTGGAATAGAGGAAGAGGAAAGGGAAATCGTTGCAAATGCATGATAGTCGGATGAGTTTTAACGTAATCTGATTATGATAATTGTACGATAGTGATCATTTACAGGACATGAATTTTGGTTTTGCGTGATGAGGCTGTGATTCTCTTATGGTATAAAAATGCTTAGTTTTGTATTTTTGCCTCATCAATTGTGCTGGTTGGCAACGAGTTAGGCCATGGGCTCGACTCCTTTCATTTTGTGCTAAGGGAATAATTGGTAAGTTAAGGTAACTTTATTTGGTGATGAAGCGACCTAGTTTTGCAATTAAGGAAAATACACAGTAGTTTTCAAAACATGCGTATAGTTATTCAAATGAATTAATCGAATACTGAGCAAACTAGTATGATGGCAAGCAACAGGAAAATATATTTATTATTATTATTGCTATGAAACTTCGTGTACGTGGCTAAATTCTTTCCAAAACAAAGAACGCTTTTTGGATTTTCCCTAGTTTTCCAATAGGGATCCTAAGAAATGAAGACAGAGCAGCAATGCCAATTACCATGAGCTTCTGTCGGCCCTGGGACACTTGTTCAAATAAAATTTAGTGCTATGACGACTTTGACGACTTGCTAGTGCTATGACGATTTGCTAGTGCTATGACGATTTGCTAGTGCTATGACGACTTTGACAACTTGCTAGTGCTATGACGACTTTGACGACTTGCTAGTGCTATGACGACTTGCTAGTGCTTTGACGATTTGCTAGTGCTATGACGACTTTGACGACTTGCTAGTGCTATAACGACTTTGACGACTTACTAGTGCAATGACGACTTGCTAGTGCTATGACGATTTGCTAGTGCTATAACGACTTTGACGACTTGCTAGTGCTATGACGACTTGCTAGTGTTATGACAATTTGCTAGTGCTATGACGACTTTGACGACTTGCTAGTGCTATGACGACTTTGATGACTTACTAGTGCAATGACGACTTGCTAGTGCTATGACGATTTGCTAGTGCTATGTCGACTTTGACGATTTGGTAGTGCTATGACGACTTGCTAGTGCTATGACGACTTGCTAGTGCTATGACGACTTGCTAGTGCTATGATAATTTGCTAGTGTTATGACGACTTACCAGTGCTGTTACGACTTGCAATACTATGACGACTTCTTAGTGTTTTGACGACTTTGTAGAGCTTTGACGACTTGCTAGTGCTATGACGACTTGCTATAGTACTATGAAGACTTGCTAGTGCTATGACGACTTGCTAGTGCTATGACACACTTAAATGTTAACCGATTTGGGTTTTTACCTTTTTTTCTCGGTAAAAAGAGCAGCATTTGCTGATGATGGAACAACCAGCCAAGATGCCGAACAGTAATTATTGCTTGGATTTATTCACGCGGTCTTGATCGTGTAGCCATAATGACCTAAATCTTGTACAATTTTATAATAAAATTTTTGTTCTGACCTTTCTTAAGGAACAGCATCAGCTTCCTCCAGAAAAAAATTAAGGCTAACATTTTAATATCCTTATTTTAAAAACAACAAAACATAGTGTAAATTCACTCGAGATACATCACACAGAGGATATAGAAAGAACATGATCAGTCGATATGAATTCAATAACTGACTAAAATATGTCGAAAACATACAGTTTATTATGTGTTCGTCCAATCCGCCGCCGTTAGGTACACGAAACAAAACTGCGTAACTTATTCGAGAAAAAAACGATTTCTCTTTGATTGGTAAAAACCGACGATTGGAGTATCACTTATGCATGCACTTACAAGATCGATGACATAGACTTACCGCCAGGTTACCAGCCGGCAAAAACTCGCAGATTCCTAGAAACGCTCAACACAGTATACTACACTTCTACATAAGTCCTTAAATTTACTGTTTTACGTCATAATTATTTTTTTTATTATAACTATCATCATTATTGTTAATATTCTCCTTGTTCCTCTTATTTTATGCCGATTTCTTCCTGTGCACTTGTAATAATGACTACAAATATGTTATGACTTACCCCTACTGAATGGACCTGAAACTTCTGACCGAGGATTCAACCTCCCCTCAGCTGAAACACAAATCAGTAATTTAGTCCAGCTGTTGAACGGCTTTTGGGAATTATTAACAGTAGTATCACGAATCACAAACTGGTTTCTTATATTTTGCGACAGCAATGTTTTGGGGTATTGGTGTCTCAAAATTGCGGTTTTTCATTGGCTGACAGAAACGATTCTGACACCTCGTGTTTCTCAATCAATTGGGGACTTGCAAACTGACGACATTGGAACGACGCCGAAGTTTGATTGCACGACATAAGTAGTGTGCATGCGTGTCTAGGTTCTTCACGAAGTTGCCTCAAAGGCGGCAACGTTGGAAAGAGTGATTTGCTCCAAGAAGAACGCGAGGTGAGTTTTTAAGCATTTTTAAGAATTTTCCATCAGAGTTCAAATATTGCATGGGGACAAATTTTTTACAAACATTTTTCTAGTCTGTTTGTTTTTGTCCAAGAAACAATTTTTTTAGCCACGGACGGTGAAGTCGAAGAAAAACACGAGAAGAATTTTAGCGTGAAAGGGTGGGAATGGAAAGTTGATCTTATAGATCTTTTTATTAGTTGCATTGCGAACAAAAAACTTTCGAGATTCAAATTCTGCTCAACAACTAATTAGTGCTATTGGTTTACTTTTTAAGCATACCTTTGCTCTTTTGTGATTGCTCTGCACGACAGCGTTTGAAACGATTTCAAACAATACAATTTCGCAAAATTTAACCAATGTATAGCATAATCCTTAAACGTTTCTTACTCTTAGTTGTTTTGAAAAGCCATGATAAACCACAACGGGCAGATTACTCCCTTTTAGTGTTTGCCTTCGTACTTAAGAGACCTTGTTGTTAAAAGTATCTTTAGCTATAATGTTTTAAAATAAAATTAAAATAAAAAGTGTAAATAGTGCCTCTGTGGTAACATTTATGCCGTTTCAAACTCGATTTTTTTAAAAAAAAACTGGTGTTCAGACACTACTGGAACTCAACACTGCTAAACTAAAAAAGGTGGGAAATTAGGGCATTGCATAACCAAACGTCAACGTCACACCTGCAAATCACAGGACGGTGACGTGAATTTGTGACGTGACCCAACAGTGTCATCGTACGAACGTCGTCATAAGCTCCCTGACAGCAGCAAGATGGTGACAATAACAATACAAGCTGACGTTTACTTTTGGATTTGCAGGTAATCGTTGCCGGTTTTTCATTCATGCAACATTTTCTTTGCCAACTGATTAGTTTTTACTGTAAATATTGAGACAAATGTCAAAATTTGGCAAATTCCAATCCGTGTTAGTAAAGTTTTTTTTATTACTTTTAAGAAATGGAATAAAAAAAAATGAGGTCGACCTGTCAGAATGTGGTCACATAATTTCAAAGCCGAAATTTTTTCGAAGCCAGCAAGGTTTAAAATAAGAGAAAAATCAGAGACAATGGCTATTTGCGTCTATTTGAAATCTGCTCCTGTTATGGGTCAGTGAACACTGTGAAAGGAAGATTTGCATATTTGTCTTGCTTCAAAAATGGTTTTTGTTCGAATGGTTGTTTTGAAAAAAAACTTGTGGAATTTTTTCGAAGTGGAATAATTTTCAAAACCTTTTTTATTCACTAACAACACAGAAAATGCTTCTATACATTATACAAGAGCAATGCAATCAATTCACAAGTGTAGGAATTAATTAAATCAAATTAAATGCCAAGACATTGAGTTTACTGATTGGCCATGAGCATTAGAAAGTTGTCCTAACATATTGACAAGCTAATTAAAATTACATGCAACTTATTAAAATTACATGCAACCACATTTCGGCAGAAGAAATTGTAGCCGCCGGTTGAGAATTATAGCACAAGCCACCGTTCTTACACATTGCATCAACTTCACAACATTTCACTAATATCTGAGTTCATTCGATGCGATGTTCGAGTTAAAAATAACTGTTGGCGTTCAGCCATGTTTGCTAAACTTCAACAGAAAACCATCGGTTGAGAATTACTACCGCTATTCAACATTCTCGGCAATGGCGGATCAAAATCGCGGCTGCTGATTCACTTTATACACAAGACAGTCGATTACCAAATATGGGGTATTACACCCAAATATGGAAAAGCGGTCAGTTACGCTGAAAATGAGAAATTTTGCCCTCACATGGCTCTATGTTCTGCCGCTTCACAATCCTCAATCCTTCGTGCTCACTCGGATTGCTCGTTGGCAATTATATTTAGTCTTGAATCTCCGTGCATGCATAAGGGAATTTTGGGCAAACCTAATTGAGAATTCAATAATATTCTACGTTTAACCGGCGCGAGTGAGACTCATATATGGCCTCTTGTTAAAATTATTTCTATCTAGTGTGAATCATTTTGAACAAATTGAATAAACTGACCTAATCTAAAATCATTTTCACCTAAAATATATTTTAACCAGCACATCAAAAGTACGTAAATCATTTTAGAAATATTTGTGGTGATTTGATACCTCCACATGTTGTAGCAGCAAACCCAACTTGTACATTTTCTCTGTCAAAAACGACATAGAATCCTTCCATAATAACTGCTCCTATGACAGTTCCTAAAAACGAAACGTTTCACAATGATATCATTAGACTGATAATCCAACAATGAAGACAATCTTTCAAGCATGATCAACGTTTATATACCTTTCTCAGCTTTGGTTATAGCAAACTTGTAACAGTGCTGCCCTTTAAACGGTCCGTGCTCTATAGTCTCTCTGAGATAAAGCTGCAGATAGAATTACAGAAGACTTTTTTAAAGTAACTGTCATCCAACTTCTTTTAAAAGAATCATTTTTAAAGACAGATGTCATAAACAGCTACACAGAACTGCCATGGGGTCGCCGGCCTCCGTTGTTGTTGCAGAAATTGCTATGCAAAACATCGAAGAGCCTGCCTCACTAGTTTCCGGCTAGGCTATGTTGACGATACATTTACCGCTGTACATAAAGACAAGATCGACACTTTTCACATTCACCTCAACGAACAGAACGCTAATATACAGTTTACCAGAGAAGTTGAAGTAGTGGGTAAAATCCCTTTTCTTTACTGCGACAATTACATACCATTGTTCACAGAAAACTGACATTACCAACCGACTATTTGATTTATCCTCCTACAACCCGACGGCACACAAAGCTTCGACCATTACGACTTTAACGAAACGAGCTAAACTTGTATCTAACACACCCGACAGTTTATCCAACGAGAACAAGTACCTTGAACATGTCTTTCACAAGAACAGCTACGACAACGATTTCATTGAACATAACATTTACCAACACACCGACAGCACTGAAATAAACACCAACTTAACTCCGACCACCACAGCAACTATACCGTACATTAAGGGCATGTCTGAAACGATTGCACGGATTTTACAGCCGTATTACATTCGCGTTGCTCACCGACCTAGCACCACAGCTACAACATTTACAGACTAACGTAAAGGGCAAAGACGAAGCAAATAACACTGAGACAAGGAGAAATTTACAGAATTAAATGCTCCAACTGCCCGGCCTCCTATATCGGTGAGACAGGATGAAACCTGCTAAATAATATGGCATAAAAAATATGTGTTGTACCCTTCAGAACAACTAGCAGCTCTTCACAGTATTGATATTGGTGTTAAATACTTTTAACAGAAATTTTACAAACCTGAGGTGGAATTTTAATTCTTAACTCTTTGGAGTTACTAACAGATGAGAGAAGCGAAATGGACATGTCAGGAAACTCTTCCCATGGAGTTTTGTCATAATTCCAACACATCATTTGCCGTCCGATCCAAAAATCTTCTGGTACACCAAGCTGATGAGAAAAAAAAAAGATTTCAGATAAATTAATGTATTTCTCTCTGCAAGCTGCTTTTCACCTTTATCATCAAAATGCGGTCAAATGTGGCATCCCTTTCATTAACGCTAAATGTCTGACACACCCAACATATAGATATTATTCTAACAAAACGACAAAGCCCCCCCCCCCCCTTAAGTACTATCAAAATTATTCAATAAAGGTAAACTTGCGGTTTGTACCATTAAGATTTTGTAAAAGATCAAATTTTATTCTTATGTAGGCTAACACAATATAGCTGAAACGTGTATGATTTTACCAACATTTTAATGCGCCAACTAGCAAAAGCCTTTTATCTTTTGTTTTTAAAAATTCACCCAAGTATGTTTGCCAAGAATGGCTGTTGCATCACACTGATGTCCTGAGAAAATGATTTTGCTATGGAGGTGGGAAGGAGGGGGGGGGGGGTGTTAGATGCAACAAAAAATTAAATCGGCTACACATTTTCAATTAGATAAATCTTATCATTTTAGTTTGTGTCCGGCAACTTGGCACCAAATCTATTTCATTATTATTATCATCGTTATTTTCTTGTTCTTGTTATTATTACTATTATTGATGTTTTTTGGACAAAAGTTTCATTCATCATTATAAGAGGAGCTCTTCTTCTGGGACGGACCATTAGAAAGTTGATTAGGGGGAGGAATTTTCAGTTTGCAGGGATATTTTTCGCTCAATGCTTATGCAGGATATTTTTTGGTGACTGAAACCCTCTGCGTGACTTTTTTTCTTCAAATATTCCTTTGTTTATCATTTAGAAATCAAAAAGAATTTTAATAGAATTGTACTTTGTGAGCTTAGAGTGATTTTATTAAGCCTGTGAAACACATACAGTACATATCAAACTTCCAATAAAATGGTATAAAAATTTTGATTAGAAGTTTATATAAACGTTTTCCACTAATTCGTCATTTGTGCACCATGAAGATGACGAATTATTCCAAAACGGTTGTGTAAACTTTCAATCAACAATTTTCATGACATTTGTATTTTAAAAACATTATAGTTAATATTATAGTTATATGTTAATGTTATAGTCAAAACTAAGCAAAAGATAATGTAATTAGTGTCTGTAATATAGTTAATCATTATTTGTATACATCAGCTCGGCTACGTGCGATTTGATTGGTTTAGAAATAGTAAATTTGAGACAATATTTACCTCCGAAATAGTAGATAATGACAAAACAAAATGGCGGACGTAAAGTTGCGTTTTGCAACCGTTTAGTAAAATCCAGAAAATCATAAAATGGCAGTTCCTCAAAATAACAAATAAATATTGAAAATTTAGCTTAATTTTTTTTCAATTTTACATTCTCAGCATAAAAACAATCACAAATTGATTTACAAAAGTGTAAACAACTGTCAGTGAAAAGTGTTTCTAAACTAATTTTTCAAACTGCGTAGTTTTATTACTTCTTACTTATTTTACGTTTTGTTGCACAATCCAAAGGGTTCTACGATCTTTGAAGTGCAACAAAACTCCAGTAGGTTTCGAGTGTTTTAAGATTTATCGAGGTAAACGGGGAGCTAGGTGAAATGTTTTGTGAGCTAAACACTATCAGGAAGGCTTGATATGACCAGCAGCGACGGGCGGACAGATGACATTTATTTGCTGAAAACCAATGGCCTGAGTTGTTCCGTCGCTGTTGTTTGTGAACAAGTTTTCGTTATACTGTAACTAAATCCCAAATGCCAAGCCCTTTTCCACGAAGAACCGTTTAGTGGTTCAAAATTTATAGTTTTCATTCAAGAGCAATGTTTGGTACCGTTCTTCGATAGTGGAGCAGTTTTGTTCAATGTCGTCAATGACAATGGCTTGCTTTGAAAGAGTTTATTGATTCGGCCGTTTCGTCACCCAGTAATTCAATGAAATTTATTATCAGACTTTGAAATCACATCGGTCAAGAAGTCAGCAGCGCTGCGAACCGTCCTTCAATTGGAATTTCTTTTCAAGTAAACACTTTCGAGCGGAAAATGGTCGATCGCTCATTCAGAAGGGCTAATTAACTCCTGGTTTCATTGCAGTTCAGGATCTTTCTTCACTGCAAATTCAATTTTAACTTAAATCATCCTTGAACAACTGTTTGGATTGTGTTTCAGTAAATTTCGCTCTAAAAACAAAATAATTTTAAAAGATTTCAAAAACCGGCATTTTGAAGTTGACAAGCTGTAAAATGAGCCGCTTATGCGTGCATGAACTTCGTCACGCTTCTTGATTTTACTGAATAAAATTGTGCAAACCCTTCTCATCAACGAAAATTTCCAAAGAGCGTCTCGCTGGTATATACTAAAACACTTATTCTATTTTCAATTCGGTGGACAGTGGCTTAATGATTATCTTCCTCGCGCCTCAGTAGATATTCTGCCACTATCCACCTCAATGAAAACGAATAAGTGTTAATTATACTGTACAATATATATCATATTTCTGTACTATTTATAGTGGTGGATGTATGATTTTCAAAAAGAGATACACAACGAGCGCCGTACGCGCGAGCTTTCTAGGGGTGTCTGGGGGC
>JAODFW020976170.1:0-10448 GCA_027575235.2 Palythoa mutuki
AAAGACCGGAAAATGAATTTTCCATATAAGGCCATTCGGTATAATATGAGCTGATAGCCGAGATTGAATGAACCAATTAGAACGCTTGAAACGCAATATTCGCGGTTGGAATTTAATAATATATTGTGTTACATTATATTGTATTTTACTGTATTGTATTGTATTGTATTGTATTGTATTGTACTGTAATGTATTGTGTTGTACTGTACTATATCGTATTGTACTGTAATGTATTGTGTTGGATGCATTACATTGCGTTGCAACGCGTTGCGTTGTGTTGTATTGTATTGTACTATATTGTACTGTACTGTACTTTACTATATTGTATTGTATATTACTGCATTGTATTGTACTGTACTGTATTGGGTTGGATGCATTACACTGCGTTGCAACGCGTTGCGTTGTGTTGTATTATATTGTACTATATTGTACTGTACTGTACTTTACTATATTGTATTGTATATTACTGCATTGTATTGTACTGTACTTTACTGTGTTGTACTGTACTGTATTGTATTGTGTTGTATTGTATTGTATTGTATTGTATTGTATTGTACTGTATTGTATTGTATTGTACTGTATTGTATTGTACTGTACTTTACTGTGTTGTACTGTACTATATTGTATTGTATTGTATTGTATTGTATTGTATTGTATTGTATTGTATTGTATTGTACTGTATTGTATTGTGTTGGATGCATTACATTGGGTTGCATCGCGTTGCGTTGTGTTGTATTGTACTGTATTATACTGTACTGTACTTTACTATATTGTATTGTATTGTATATTACTGTATTCTACTGTAATGTACTTTACTGTGTTGTGCTGTACTGTACTATATTGTATTGTATTGTATTGTATTGTATTGTATTGTATTGTACTGTAATGTGTTGTGTTGGGTGCATTACAGTGCGTTGCATCGCTTTGCGTTGCGTTGTGTTGTACTGTATTCTATTCTACTGTACTATATTGTATTGTACTGTACTGTATTGGGGTAAATGCATTACATTGCGTTGCATCGCGTTGCGTTGGTTGCGTTGTGTTGGACTGTACTGTACTGTATTGTATTGTACTTTACTATATTGTATTACATTGTATCGATTTTACTGTATTGTATTGTCTGTATTGTATTGTACTGTACTGTATTGTGTTGTACGATGCGTTGCATCTAAACATCTTACAAAATTATATTTTGCAGAGATAGAATTCCAACTTATCACAGTTAAAAAATGTTAGGCCTGTTGTAACGAAAATGCTGGCCTTACACACCGCACAATTTAATTTAAGATTTCCTTAAACCTGCATTTATAAATTTTGAATAAAACTTTAAGTGCAATCGCGACACTCCTCAATTTAATCTTATATTTACATGTTTCGGCAGCATCCACTGCCATCATCAGAATAGTAATGATTTAGTTGGAATGAAAAAGGATATTGGAATAGTTTTTTTTTTGTTCGCGATGTTTCAATATTTCCACAAGTGAACAAAGGAAAAGTATATGTAATGTTATGAAGATTCATCAGCCTTTAATCTATCTATTAATAAGAAATAAATCTAAAAATCTTTAAGTAAGAAAAAAGAAGACTGCTTTTTTAAAAATTTATTTCAATTTTCATTAAAACTAGATAATTAGAGTTTAAGCTCACAAGTTCAGCACATGCGTACTAATCTTAACTTGCAGCCACTATATTGAGCACTATGGCAACGTGGGTAGCGGACATTAGCCCTTAAATATACTCTTAAAGAAAGTGAGCCTCAGTTTTAGCAGCTGTGGTCAGCTGTTTTGGCCTTTTTGAACTTATTGGGCCTCGTCAGCAAAGCACGGCTTAACAAACAGTGTCAACCAGGCTCATTTTCCTAACCCTATTTAAGGCTAGATGCAAAGGGGAATTCCTGCTACCCATGTGGCCTTAACAGCGGCAGCAAGTTACTATTGCCGCGTATAATGTATTGAACTTGTGAGTTTATCTTTCTCAGCCACATCCCACAAGCCTAACGCTTACACTGTATATCAAAAGCTGTTTGCCAAGCGGCAGTCCGTGGTAGAAAAATGACTTATGAACTACACGGTAAAATGAGTTATACAGTATAAGGTCGAATCCAACACCTTAAGTAATAACAAAGAAAGGGTGGGGGGTCCAGTCTAGAGCCTTTCCCCACCCCCAAAGTAGAATTCCAATTACAATTAATTACATTATAACTATTATAAATAAGCATTGCGGCCATAAAGGCACAACCAAGAATGAACACATGTATATATTTTGTCTTTTTATCTTATCTTATTGAATAATAAAGACAATTTAAAAACAAAAAAAAGTAGGAGTATATATTGAGTATATATATAAGTACTCCATTCTATAACTCTCCAGCCGTGAAAATGAGTTAAATTGGCGGTAGTTTTACAAAAACTGAACAAATTTTATTTAAAAAGGAAAAGCGTTCATATAGAAGGATTTCTCCTCAAAGACACCGCATTAATTACGCTCATGGATTATACTTAAAAATACACCAGATGGACTAATGACAACTAATGAAACAGCAAACAGAATAACAAAAGCTAATGCATTGCCGGCTATTTTACTTTTCTCAAGAACAACAAAATGCTCGACTGAGTTAAGTATTTGTTAATGCTTCCAACCTACATTTTATTTCTTTTAATATTCGGGCCAAATGGTGGTTAGTTGGAAGGCTTCCGTCCGTTTGTTTAGTAAGTTTTGTATAAATGTCAAAAAACAAATTTGTTTTTTTATTTAAATCAATATCGTAGTCAACTTACCAAGATTTTTCGGAACAAAAAACCTACATGTTGTAAAACTGTGACATGTATACTGACACGTACGGATAAGTTGCAGTTTTGATGTCGTCACGGAACTTCCGCCTTAAGTAAATTTTCGTTTATTGTACCAAAACAATGTCTTGTTTTTGTCTATCGCGACACCCTGTTATGTATATATAAATATAGTTTTTCTTTTTTATAGTTTATATGTTTATTCATTTTGGTTGTCTGATTCATAATCCCGGTTTATGATTTCGTTAATCCAACCAACCGCCACTCACAAAAAATAAAATGGGGGAATGGCTTTGTTTTTAATGTATATGTGCAATATATTCTAAATGAAAATGGTTATTATATATTGTACCTAACAATGCTTGAGCACTCAGTGACAGTTTTCAAATTTATATTTAAAGTCAAGTCTAACGTCAGTTTTCAAACTGTGTATTTCAATACTTATATTAAAGCATTTCTAGTTTTGTCAACCGCAAAAAAGTAAATTGTTCTATCGAAAATAAATCGTCCGGGAAGCTCATTTGCTACCGTACTTATTTTGTTATTACTAGATTAAGACCCATAAGCAAACTTGTTTTTATAGCCGGCAATGTTATTCAACAATATCCGGGGATAAAAGTATTTACTGGTTAATCTTTACAAATAGTCCGAAGGATTTGCCGCTCGTTGACAAATATATTTCAGATCATAACAATTTGCTCATGACAGTTTTAAAACCATTTTTCCATTGCTAAATATAGTTTAAAAAGCGGCTAAGTAAAATGTTCTTTAAAGATATATCTGATCTAATGTGGCAAGACTTAATATGATTCTTTGAATTATACAAAATTTCGTGCATTCAATATTCAAGTAATCCTCAGCTGTTTCCTGCCGTTATATAATCATTTTCAAAAAATGTTTATATCTTCTAGGTAAGCCTACTAAAGCCTGTTTTATGTCATTTTTATGTTCATGACAGACAGATAATTTTGCCTCAATCTGGTTTCTTGTAATCTTTCTTGCGAGAATTATTATTATTTTTGCCAATTTAGCTTTAGAATTTTTCTAAATTTTTCGTTTATATGTTTTAGATATACATGTCCATACATGTCCATACATGTTATATGTTTTTATACCAATATACCGACAAACAGTAAATTTTTTTACTGTTTCGCAACAAACAAATATCTTTGACTTTGTTCGCACATAAAGAACTATAAAATGTGGTCTGTGATTATTTAAGAATATTAGAATATTAAATAAAGTTCTGCGGTTCGGACTTCGAGCTTTTTTCCTGTTTTTCATGTTTTTAACTTTCAATTAATGTTTTTATAACGCTTTGTGCGTGTGTAAACAGTTTTAAATCTCCCATGGGCTTAAATTTTGAACTGACATATTCGCACCCAAAAAAACTGATGAAAAATGACTTTAAAATATTAATCAGCGAAATAGTACAGTGCAAATAGTTGTATTTCTTTTCTTACTGTTTTGTTCTCTTCGGCGGTTTCGCTTTCATTCTGCTGATTCAGACATATCAATTTCGAATTTATTTGTATGCCATCAACAAATAAAGACAAACAGTCGTCTGATATAAAAAAATGGTGAAGAGAGCGCCTTTACAGAAAACTTTGAAATATATTGTCTTACTATACTCTGATCCTCACAGCCTAGTTAGAAGAGAATTTGAGGATGATAATGGCGGTGAATATATATAGCGGAAAGAACTGACAAAAAAATTCATACTATACTTACGGTAGATGAGATTTATATCTATACCTAAAACCTATAAGTCCAAGAAATGTTTTTCAGAAAGAAAATATTCTTGGAGTAAAATAGGAACACGAATTTTCCTTCTCTAGCGAGCCACTGGTAAATTCGCACTTTAAAGAGCTCGTTACATGTACATTTGACAGTAATAACAACAAAAACAGCATAATTTTCATGTTTCATTATTTTTCTTCCATGTAACATATACGTATTAATCATTACTGACTTGTTACTATAATATATGTCATAAAAATCAAAATATCATTGATAAATTTTATTACTGATGGCGGCTATAAAAAATAATCACAACGTTTGCAACTTACCTCTAAAACATTAAACTGTCCTATAAGTATAACGTCAACTCTTTATTAAGTGTGGCCTTTAAACTGAGAAAGGTTGCTTACCAAATCCTTGAATATATCTTATCTATCTAGATACTGACGATAAACTTTTTCTGCTATTCCGACGTGGCCGAGTATAACTTGATATTGAAACGGACAGAGTATATCTTGACTTTGAAACGGGATGTGAGAAGATTTCCTACATGTTTGCACCTGACGTCGTCTCAAAAAATTCGAAAATTTTAAAGAAATATTCAAATTTTGTTTTGTAGTTAAATCAATGCTTCGTATTATATTATATTATATTATAATATCAATATCATTTAATTTAATTTAGAATCATTTTGTCAACTTTTACTTGAACTTATGAAGATTTTTTTGTTATTTAATAATACTCATATTTGCATTGTTTGATTTTTATGAAATCTGCACTAAATGAAAGTAAGGCTTTTCAGCCATATACTTCCGATAGTTGAATCTTCTTACTCAACCTTAGCTTTACGTATATACAAAACTATAGTTATATAGTTTCGTCTACCAGGTGGCTTCAATAGACTGTTGTTCTTGTTGGACTGTTGGGTAGTTTGCAAGCTTTCCGTTTATTTTTAGAAATTTCTTTTCCAGAATTTCTAGTGTTGTCGCAAACGGCACTTTCAAGATGTGCAGTATGGTTGTGTCTGTACTGTTCCTGCCGCCGTCTAGCAAACATACGTCTGAAAGCCTTACGAAAATCTTTGCTAACTAAAGCATAGATTAACGGGTCCATGCTTGAGTTGACGACAATCAGAAGGGCACAAATGCTAAAATATAACCAAAAATATTTCATCTTCACAAATTCTAAAAAATACATCGAAAGAATTCTACCTGCGTGAAAAGGAAGCATTGTAAAGGCAAAGATAACCACCAGCGGTGTGAGAATTCGCCGCGCTTTATTGTTCTGTTTGAGTCGTCTTTTCTCTTCGATTCTCAAACTGTCATATCTCCTTGCATCTTTCGTATCGCTCTTTGTTCCCTTTTTGAAGAGTTTCATTAGTCCCTTGCGATGTCCTTTTTGACGATGTTGTTCTCTCTCGCGAGGCCTCTTTGTTTCTAATTCTTCGTCGCGGAGTTTTCTGTTGAATGTTGTGCTTCGACCTATCCGCCGCGAAACTTGAATGTAAGTCCAGCAAATCAACGTGAGCGGAATTATGTAAAGAAATACCAAAAACATTAGGTTGTAAACTTGTCCTATGGCAGATCCTGTCTCAGATGGAAACCTGACAAAACAGGCCCTTGAAGCGTCATCATACTCCATGTAAAAATAGAGTGGAAGACACTGTGTGACAAATGAGGCAATCCATATTACTGCAATCACAATATGAACCACTTTCTTGGAGTTTTGATGTCTGATTCTTTCTTGTGCGACTATGTTACGATAACGTTCCACTGCAATAACAGTAATCGACCAAATGGAGCCCCCAAAGAAGATATCGGAGAAAGGGTAGATATATTTGCAG
Source organism: Palythoa mutuki (assembly GCA_027575235.2). NCBI lineage: Eukaryota > Metazoa > Cnidaria > Anthozoa > Zoantharia > Sphenopidae > Palythoa > Palythoa mutuki. The sequence goes on from JAODFW020976170.1 coordinate 6,373, forward strand.
AAGAACTTGCCAAGTGGCCACTCAACAAGTTCTTGCTTTATTAACGCGAGAGGAAAGCAAAATATCAAGACACCAAGATCGGCAACTGCCAAGCTCCGAATATAGAGATTCATTGCAGTTTTCATATGGTTTTGTCGGCTTATCACTACACAAACGCAGAGGTTTCCGAAAACTCCGAAAAGTGCCAGAAGAGCTTCGGCACAAAGTTTCAACACTTTGATGGATTCGGGCTCGCGATAGTACAATAGACCTCCATATTGAGTGGTTGTATTATTAGGAAAACTGGCCATCTTGAAGTTAAGTTCAGTTCAGTTCCAAGACTTATCACAGTAGTCTTTATTTGTGTCGCAACCGGTTCGCTACCAAGTTATGTACGTTTTGTATTTTAAAAAGAGACTTTCTTGCGTGCAGTTTCCATGAGAATAAATTTCAAAATAATTAAATCAAGCTGATTTATCTGAAATTCTGTTAACTAGTTGATTAGGGACAGAGTTGTTCTCTGTTTCGGTGGAGCTGCTAAAATAGATCAATCTCAGCTGACGTCACTGTTTGCATCGGCTTCATTAGCACACCACAATAAACAAAGTAAAAAAACCTCAATAGAACTTTTATGGTTGTGAAAATTTCCGGCTTGTGCTTGTCATTTTTAAGATGACACCGGTTTCCACAAAGAAAAGACAACTTTGTTATAACCAACCAATAATGGAGAACTTGTGAGTGTTAGAATTGCACAGCAGAAATGGTATTTAACACGTTAATCTAATATTTTCTGAGGAAATATAATTTGCAAAACCTTTTCAATATTTCTGTTTGTCGTAAATAGAATTGAGCACGTATTCTAATAAAGTAAAAACAAGTGTAAATAATGAGTTTATTGCTTCTTTTTGTGCTACGAGCTGATAAGAACTTCGTTTTGCCGAATAATCCCAATTGATGCATATTATACGCTATGATACAACGGCTCCGCGATAGCTTTCAAATCTTCAACCAAGTTTAGGTTGACATGGTGTTTAAAATGGCTGCAATTAATACCTTTTGTACCATTTATTTGAAGGAGTGTCATCTGCATATTACTGTATACAGTAATTCAGAGACCGGAAAAGGTCTTTATTTTGTTGACCAGGCGCTGTTGACAAATGGACTAGAGTTCTCAAATTTGTTGAGATTGTATGTTTAAAGCAGCGATATTCGAGTGTAAAAACTATCATGTATACTCAGATGAATTTTGTTCTTCACTTTAAAATTTTAATAATGAAACAAAGACAATGCTAGTGGACAAAAGGGTTTTATGAATTTATTTTCCTAACGAACTACCATTGTGGTTTGCTAGCCTAACCGCCTAATTCAGGAAATGTAATTTTTATTAAAAGAATATAATGGTTTCATTTGGATCTACGGTTGTTTGCACAACAATATTTGTTTCTTTTTAACGTTAATCGAGACAATTACTTCCGTGGTTTTGGCACATTAACAATATTTATGAGCCTTTTTCATAAGCCTCAATAGCCGAAATTGTGGTGTCGCTCATTACCGCTTCATTTTCAGTTTTCTAATTGGTCAAAGACAAAGTTTTTTTTAAGAGGTCGATAAAAAAATCTCAAGCGTAAATGAATGCATTTGATTTAAAATGGAAGAAATTAAACTTACTTGCTTTGTATATAAAAAAAGAATGGAAATAAAAATATAAAAAGAAACTTTTTGCGCCCAACAAGGTATAGATTGCACATACATTTATTATTATACGCATTATAGCTTGAGGCTTTTTAGTCACAATTTTCTGATTTCATTTATTTGAAAATACTATTGTAAAGCCTCAATCAGTTTCTCATTATTCCTTTTCGTTACACTTTATATTTTCAAAATAATAAGAGCTAAAATAGACTTAGAATCTGTGATCGGTCCAAAAAATTTAACTGTTTACAACTGTTTAAAAAAACAAAATCCTCAAACTAGATCAGCAAGTGAATCTTAGAGTGATGTTGTCAAAACAGCCAGATTTCGGCTACCTGGATATCGGTTAGTCTTGCTTGGAAGTTTATCTTTACCTTTCCTGTGGTTGATGGTAAACTAAATAAAAAACACACAAACTATATGTAATATACTGAATATATTGCAATGAGAAGTGGGAAAATTAAAGGATATTTATTACATTTACGCTGGAGTTACAAACTTTTTTTGGCTATTTTCCGGGGATTATCGTACTATATGTTTGTTTTTTGGGAGTATTTGAATTTTCAAAACACTGCAAGCTTTAGTTTGCATACCAGGACCGGAATATACAGCAAGGTTTGCTCTGGGACAAAACTTTCGCCGCGATGAATGACAGCAACTTTATTAGGTGATATTTGAAATTTTTCACAAAAAATTCAAAAAAATATTATGCGTCGATAGATAATGTTAAGTGATATTGGCAACACTGGGTATAAAAATACTATCATGGAATGAAATATCTACACCTCCCCTTAAGTGTTATGTTCTCGGATACTGATTTAACAAGGATAAGAAAGGGGCATCCAAATTAAGACAAATGGAAACGTTGGGAGACCGGGTTTGGGGGATATTGGGAGATATTAGGACCAGAGCGGGCCCACAAGAAATAAACGATCTCAAAATGGACCGACAGATTAAACAGAATTAGTTTAGTTGTTTAACAAATGAAAACCCGGTTTCTTATTATCGTTAAGTATTGTTTTTTATTGATGTTTTTAAGTCTTATATGGCTATATGAAACTGAAATATTCATTTCAATTTAAATTAGTTTTTATTTCCATCGAATCCTATTGTACTACAGGTATATTTTTCATCGTTATACTGATCAATTTTTACTAATATTATCAGTATTATCGTTATCATAGTTATTAATGTTTACAGTGAAGTAAAAATATATCTATTTCCACGCCGACTTAAGAAAATAAAACATAATACAAAAGAACTTGTCTGTCAGGATAAAATGAACTAACCGGCTCTGAGCAGAAAACAGTAGAGTAAATACAGTCAACAGATGTAGATCAATTGAACTATTGTTTTATATTTTTACGGCTTTACATGGGTGCTGTCTTTTTCTGTCTGTTGCGATAGAAAAACCTTTTGCAATTATGCAAAATTAGATTTTTATTCAGGTATATTGTATCCACCAACGCAAAGGAAAAACAAAACAAAAAAGTAAATAAATAAAATGTTTCTATCTCAGTACGTATGACAAAAGATAGAACTAATCAAATTCGATTGTGCATCAAGTTATAAGGACGGATGAAGAGTTGTCATTTAGAGTTCCTACTGTGCGTTTTTAACAATGCTAACATGCAATATCTCTTGCGGGAACAAACATTTTGTAAAACGATATCTTTGCTTCAAAGTTTCGACAGTTCATTTCCAACTTTCTGAGAGCTTCCGCAAGTAAATGGAGGAAACAAGTGTCAAGAAAAAAAAAGAAATAACATTTAGAAATTAAGTTACCTTAATAAATAAAATTTTAGTGTCCCTTTGATTTTGTGAATTAAACAGAATTCAAGGAACGCTAAAAAGGTGTCGACACGAGCGAAAGTTAAGTGAAACCAAGTATTTCAATGATCAACAAGATTTTTTATCATCCCGCAAACTAAAATAATTGAGTCGATATGAATTTAAGAGACAGAAATTTTACCATCCATTAAACGCTGTCCTACCGCAGAATGTGTAACTGTTGCGCGAACTATATTGCAGGCTGGACCGCCGAGAACATTGAAAAGTACGGGGCCTGGCACTTGAAAATAGCTAATTACTAGCTAAATCCTTTTACGAGCCAAGTGGCCCATTGGAGCCGGTGTTTATCTCCGGTTTCTGTAATGTTAAGAGGATGAGAGTCATTGATTTCCCCTGGTCGGGCACTAATCCATCGCAGGTTAGCCCGCAGTAGAAGCTGGTACTCATTTTTTTTATCGACCTCGGGAGGATGGAAAGCTGAGTCACCTTTGGCGTACAAAAAGGTCACACAAAGTGTTCAACACTCTGGTTGGTGGCTGAGCCGGGATTTGAACCCGGGACCTTGTGGTTAGAAGATTGAAAATTGGCTGTCACCCCCCCCCCCCCCCCCCCCC
>JAODFW020976272.1:0-10448 GCA_027575235.2 Palythoa mutuki
CAAAACGGATCCGCATACTTTGATCCGGCCAAGCGTATCAGTGTAGACGGTCGGATCCGGATAAAAATGAAAACGATGACGTCAATTTCCGGCAGGAAAACCTAAAATACTGCAGGCGCGCCTTTTAAAGCATGCGCAAAAGTAATAGACATGTCATGAAATGTTTACACAGCGTGACATGGCGCATTCGATGCGTTTTAGTGTGGACGGTCGGATACGATACGAAAACGCTAGTGTGGACGCGAATCAACTGATGCGTTTCGGTATAAACGGATCCGAATACTTTTGGATCCGCACTAGTGTGGACAAGGCCTCAGTCAAAAGAATTCAATTTTCAATCAAACAAAGATTCCCAGGAAACTTGCTTGCTGGAACGTACTTATTGATGCTCACAAATCTTGCACCTCCGGGCCCAGTTATTTGAAAATCGGTTAGCACCAGCTTTTAAAACATGGCTGCACGACAATCAAAAAGCGGTGAGTTTCAGCAATACTAGTGCGACCAACATATGCAGAGGGGGAACATAACCACACAGTAAACCATGATTTTTCTCTTTTTCGTCTTTCAAGTATCGTAACCTACGTCATAAACCGCTGACATCAAATATTGAACCGCCGATCAAATCTTGTCAATTTGTAACAAAACCTTAATTTTTTCGGAACTGCTTGGCAAACACCTTTAAAAAACTTCATCTAGTTGTTCTACTGTGCCTAAATACTCAAACGATAAAAAGTCAATTTTAGCGTTCAGTTCTCCTTTAGTTAACCAGCAATTGAACAACCCAGCCCTGGTGTCTTGCATACCATAATTAAATTCACGTTCTGCTGACGGTGCTTTTTATTAATAAAGACTATTATAACAAACGCATAGCCCTTAAGTTCAAATTGGTTTTCTTTATTAAAGTTTAATATACAATCTTTGCAAGAAGTCTACTGAACTCTGGATTAATGTAGTCCTTTAACTCGTCCCGAGTAACCCAAGCGTGGTCGCGAAATTCATCACTTAAAACCAGATTACCGCTCACATACTGGGCTTTATAAATAAATACCTGAAATGAGACAGAGTGTTTGAATCAGAAAAGCATTTTTAAAACTCGCTTCAACTGAAACAAGGAGAAAACATTCTAATGTGTGTAAGAACAAAGGATTAATATCTACTGTATTATTTGGGTACCTAAAAATAAAAGTTTTTAACCTGTGACTATGTTTGATCATTGATTTGTTTTAATGTATCTTGTTAAGTAGTATGAAAAAAAGAATAAACAGTTGTCAGAAAAAATTGGTATATGCCCCAAGCAGGAATCGAACCCATGTCTCCCTGTATTCTAGTCTGGAGTGCTAACTGCTACACCATCAACGTAGCAGTTTTGCATATTTTCCTGAATTCTGAAGCTCTGCAACAGCACAAAATATCAAAAGCCCTGTATATACTGTCAAATAGGAGGGGAAAAATGACAACCAACCAACCTTGCCCTTATGACTTGATAATCCTTGCAAATCTCTTATAACAGCTAATGGAGCATTTGTCAGAAATCTTGCAACCAAATTACTACCACAGCTTGAACTTAACTTCTTTTCAGCAGCCTGACAGCAAAGTAAACTTGTAAAGTTACTTATATATATTTTAATTTAATTTAATATTACCATAATCAGGCATGTTGGCCACCTTGTGACAATATTTAGGGGGAACATTAGGGATTTTTTCCCTGAAAAGTAGGGATTTTTAGGGATAAATGATCAAAAAGTAGGGCTGTTTTAGGGCTTTTATTTAGGAAAGAATATTGAAGAATTCAACTTACCTTTCTACCACTGTTATCCAAAAAGAAAAATACTTACTCAAATGAAATACTGGTTTATAGCATTAATGACTTACTAGACAGGAAAGGGATCATGCACATCGAAAATGCTTAGCATGGATCCAACATCAGTGAAATTTGAAGCCACAGTCACCACACCACAAAGAAACTTGCAGTTTGACCAGGTAGGGCAAATGTAGAACCCACGCCAAGCACTTTCAATTACATCGGTCTTGCTCAACCATCATAGAAAGAAACAAAGTAGGGATTTTTAGGGGAAAATCGAAAAAATCTGAAAAAGTAGGTTTTTTAGGGCAAGTGAAAATATTTAGGGATTTTTAGGAATTTTAGGGCCACCAACATGCCTGTCAACCGATAAAAATTTAGCGCAATGCAAATAACCCTTTATAACCTCAGACATTAAATAAAGGACAGGTCTCCAGACTCAAAATGATAGACAAGCGCTAAGTTAAATACTTTTACGAGCCAAAGTGGCCCATTGGAGCAGGTGCTTATCTCCAGTTTCTGTAGTGGTAAGCCGATGAGAGTCATTGACTCCCTCTGGACAGGGTACCAATCTTTCACAGGTTGGCCCCCGAGCAGAAGCTGGTACTCATTTTACCGACCTTGTAACTCAACTACAGTGGTAAGAAGGGCACACAAGTAGTCAACTCTCTGCAGAGCCAGGTTTCAGCCCGGGACATTATATCTGGAAAGCAGAGATTTTACCACTGTGCAAATCACACTGCCATCTAATCGAGGTCTGGCATTCTCATTAAAAAAACATTTGCAGTGAAATTCTTGCTGCCACCTTAAAGTTAACGTACAGTTTGAGAGATGTTTTCATGCACTTATCAATCCGAAATTCCTTTACTATGCCTCGGATACCATTAAACCTTCATATCACTGGAGAGCTAACGACATTCTCTAATAGATGGTTTAAATCATTTTCATATTTTTTTTTGTTTATCAGGGGCATTGAGCGCTTTGTTTGTAACCGTTTGATTGTGAGCTTAACTATTCTTTGTTATCATCTTTTCCTCTTCACAGCTTGATTACCAAAACGATGCTAGCGTTTTTTGATAGACTTTTTCACTCACGTTTTATAGCCAATTCTTGAAATTTGTTACTTGCGAAGGAGTTATACTGATAAATCAACAACAAGTACTTTATTTATCTTTTGTGTGTTACGTTACATTATATATATAAATTTATAGTTAGGTGAAGGTGCTGGTTAGCTGGAATAACCTAGTGAGGCTAATCGAGCCAGGTAACCAGAAACATTACAGAATATATATACTAACAGATTACTACGGTACTTGAACGGAAGGGAAAAAACAGTACTAGAAATACATGAAAAAAAAAACCACTTACATTTTATAAAGATATACATGAAAAAGCACACTCACACAAATTTACCGTATTTACTCGAATAAACGCTGCCCTCGAATAAACGCCGTACCTGAAAGCCAAAATATTAATAAACGCCGCCCTCGAATAAACGCTGCACCTGAGAAAGGCAGCAGTACGCGCTGCCGAAAATTTGTGATAAAAGTCTTTTTAAAACAGATCAGTTTATTAAACATATTTTAAAAAAGGTTTCAAATCTACTTGGACGGCAGTGTATTTGTACTGAATTTGTACTCAATAAGACATGTTTTGACGCATTTTTGTTTTTCATTCTTTGAAATATCAAAAATTAAGGCAAACTAATAAATAAAACCGAACAATAATTTGATCGGTAAGTAGTTTTGTTTTTTACATTTGAAACCGTACCTCGTTCATTCTCATTTTTTGGGCAATGGATTTGAGCCACATTAGTTATTGTTCTTATAAAACTGTCTTTATAAAAATGCGTGTACGTTAAAATTAATATTTAAGCATCTAAAACAAACAAAGAAATGCTGGTACCCAGATTATTTTTTCTTGACAGAGATTTTGTTTACTGAATATTTACGATAATTTGGGCGTCAATTTGGTCTAAATACTCAATTTTTTCGTATAAAATTTGAGACTCTTGATGCAATATTACAAAGACGCTAGATTGCTTTCACTGATATAGCCAACAGAGCTAGAGATGAAGTGAGACATTGACAAAAATATGAGGGAATGTGTCTATGCGCAAAAAAAACAAAATACATGCCACTAAAATGGAACTTTGTTTATTATCAATTTTTGGGCTAATTATTGGTGTCGTAAATTGTTTTAAATAAAAATTTCCCCTGGGGACAGTTATATCTTTTTATTTTCCCGCCCGAACAAACGCGGGATGTTACGTAACGTTTTCTGCGCAGCCGCAGAAGCGACATTTGGAAAACAAGGAAACGAAAGTGTTGGACAAAAACAGCGAAGAATAAGAACAACAACATTTCGTGATCAAGGGAACTTTTTGGATCATTGTAAAGTTGTGGTAAGTTTTAATCATGTTGTTTCTATGGAGTGAAAGGAATTAATGCGTTAGCATGTTTGCTTCAAAGGTGTAGAAACTTTGTTCCTTCCGACCTTCGCGTGGTTTTTGAAATGCAGAATGAGAAAGTACGACAGTGCTAAATAAATAGACATTATTCGCTAGCTGCAATGTTTTCCCAATACAGTCCTCTTGGAAAATAAGATTCGTTGTTTCAGATAGGTAATGAAGAAGACACGAAATAATGTTTAGGTTAAACAAAGAATGTTAATTGTATCCCAAGAGGACAAGTATTGGGAAAAAATATTCAAGCCTTTAATTAAGGCTTGCGATTGAGGTCTATTACGGGTAATTACAGTATGGTAAACAAACGAAAAACAAGTTTTTCTTTAAAATGATTGATCAATGACCAGATTTTTTTATTCGTGTGATAGACTGATCAAAATTCGTTGACAGCATGCATTTGAAGCGCTCTCTATTTGTTCTCAACCTGAAAAAGATTCCCGCGTGTTCTTCTGTATTCACATTGTAAGCAAATTTTGGACAGATATTTCGTATTTCGATTTCAAGGTTTCGGTTAAGTTTCTTTGGAACAACAAGCAGCAACAGCAGTCATAACAAGCTGCTATATTTATGTTGATTTGTGTGTGATGCGGCTATCAGCTTTCATTTTGCAGACAGATCAGTTTTCCAATTTCTGCTTTGAAAGTGACAATGCAAGTAAACGTACATAATATATTCGTATTTCGTGCACGCAATGAAGCCAAACAAAACGAGAGACCTCAGATGGCACTTTAATTTGCATGTGAGTCTTTGAATAATGTTTTGTGTTTTAACCTTAAAGGAAGGTCCTGTGGAAATGATTTTTATAATGCCCCAATGATGGGAATTTCTTGAAGCAGTATTAAATGGCATTTTACAAGCTAAGAACAACAGTAATTAATACAACAGACCTCCTCCACTGTCTCAATGTTTTCCCAATAAGCAATAGGCAATACAGTCCTCTTGGGAATTAAAATTCTTTGTTTTAGATGCGGTAGTGAAAAAGACATGACAGAATTTCAGCTTAAACAAAGTATTTTAATTCTAAAGAGGACTGTATTTGGAAAACATTGAGGTAGTAGGAGGAGGTGTATTATTGTCAACATGATGTAACTTCATGCTTGTTCGCATGATTACTTGTGCCCCCTTCATTACATATTATGGTTTATAAAGTCATTCAGCCATTAAGATAAATTTCTGTGTATAGAATAGGCCATTTCCTAATTACGCTCCACTGCTCACAAACAAAACCTTCAAGTCAAGGCTAAGTGCTCACTTTTCATACATTTGCTGTATTTTTGAGCACTTGATCTCGACTTGATGTTTTTGTTTGTCGGCAGGGGAGCGTAATCCGGAAATGGCTTATAAGTTTAGTGTTCCATGAAATAACAACTGATTACATTCAGGAAAATTATAATCGTAGGTAATAGCATGTTTTCTAGTGATATTTGGCATTAATACCATGAGTGTTAAATAATACTAAACTTTATTCAACCTCAAATTTTCAAGGGAATCTATATATAGCTAATATCTGCAAGAGAAAAAAATTACAGAGATAATAAAAAAGCTTCCAAAGTGCTGCAAACAGAATATATTCCCAAAATATTGTTAGATTTGAAGTGCATTGATTGATTAATTTTTTTGCCTTTTTACAGAAGAATAATTATTGCTAAATCAGTTTTTAAAACTATTTGGTTTGCTGACTAAATGAATACTGAGCTGAGACCTCAATGCTGCTTTTATGCTTACGTAATATTATTGTTAAAACTAGATTCTGTTCATATTTAATGTATCAGTTAAATGAATTCCCCCTCCCCCCCTGGCATGTGGGAGATTTGACATCAGCTTGTGTCAAAATGTAATCAAAAACTCCCCACTGCCTTTGGCCAATTTTTTTTTCAAAAGGAATCAAAATGTGTAAAAAATGTGTCAAGAATGCCACGTTTTTCACCAGGGTACCCTGGTGGGGTTTCCATATTTTTCAAAATCCCCATCCCTTAGGATAATATTATATCCAATAGGTGTCTAATCATTTGTACTTTTCAAGACAAACAAAATGAATTCTCACTTTATCGGGTTTCATCAACTGGTTCAAAAGTTAGAATGAATTTAACACCAAACATTTCTACTCTTCAAAACAAACAAAATGAATGGTCACTTTATAGGGTTTCATCAACTGGTTCAAAAGTTAGAATGAATAACGCAATCATTTCTACTCTTCAAAACAAACAAAATGAATGGTCACTTTATACGGTTTCATCAACTGGTTCAAAATTTAGAGTGAATAACACCAATCATGTCTACTCTTATAGACAAACAAAATTAATGTTTGCTTTGTAGGACTTCATCAGGCTACTGATTCAAAAGTTAGAGTGAATAACATCAATCATTTCTAATTTTCAAGGCAAAAATTATTGTTATTAAGGAGGACTGTATTCTTAGTTGTATTAATTGTTTATGTTAAATGATGCAATGTTTTCAATAGGTGTTTGGACTTTCTTGGAGCAACGACGGACAAATGTTGGCATCCATATGCAGGGACAAGATTTTGAGAGTGTTTGATCCCAGAAGTCAGCCATCTCCCGTGAAGGTTTGTTTAGTGTTTTACAGGTAAACTCTTAATAGACACAACGAAAACGATGAAGTTGTAGAAAAAAGAATGCTCCTGGCCGAAATCTGATGTCTTTGTCTTTTAATGTTGTGGTTTTATCTGACTATATTAGCCTGTATCAAAAAATTCTTTTGGGGGGTTATATTCTTCAATACTTTTCAGAGTTTGATTAAATTTTGAAACTAAACGTACATAATGTCAGTCCTTAAACATGTTTTTCAGTGATGCATGAGAAAAGTTCTTAAAATTTACACATTTTTGAACTGATAGATATTCTGCAACGTGACTGTTGTTGATAGAAGTCTAAGGCGTGTTGCACTGATTTATTTATACATGCGAGTTCATTTGTATGTCACAATGCTAATACTCGAGCGTTATTCACGAAACGATTACTAACTTTGCTGTTTGAAATCTGTTTTATCAGGAAGGGGATGGTCCTGAGGGGAGCAGAGGCGCCCGTGTAGTTTGGTGTGGTCTCAACAATGATTGGATTCTTGTGTCTGGATTTGATAGGTAAATTCTAAATCTATATATTTCATGGTTTAAATATTGTGTGATCAAATCGGTTCACCTCACTTTCGGACTCACGATCAGTTCGGAAACTTTGATAGGACAAATGAACTAACTCATTAAATTTTCCAACTCCATTCGATTGTTTATTTATAGGACGATGGCAAAATAACTAGTATAGTCTATCATTGCACTGCATTCTGCCTGCGGCGGACATTACATAAAACAGACATCCAGCCAGTCACACGACGCTCTCCTCCGAAAAGGCGGGAAAAAATCGCGCCAAAAACGCAGCACGTTTGTGACGTGTGTGCAGGGCTTGTCTTTAATTTTTCTATCACATTTCTAATCAACCAACAGATCTAGGAAATAAAATAAATCTTTTCGTGATCTATTTTGCTTTCAACTTTTAAAGTTTTTTATGGACATTCTTCTTTGTTGTTATTGTAGGCAAAGCCATCGCCGTCTTCACCTGTACGACAGCCGTGACATTTCCCGCTGTCTGGCAGCAACTGATGTGGATGTTTCACCCTCAATCCTAATTCCGTTTTATGACGAGGACTCTTCAACAGTTTTCCTTTCTGCAAAAGTAAGGGACTTAAATAAAACTTTGTCAAAAGTTCTCGACATATTCTACAGTACTTCAGGGGAATTTCATCTGGTATTTCAAATATATATTTGTTAAGCAAAACATTCAACAATTATTGGACGTTGAGTGAAAATGGTGATTTTTTAGTGGCAAGCAGATTCAATGGCTTCGGCAAAAAATTAAATTGCGAATGCGAGACACTGACAAATCACGGCATTTTGCGGATTAGTCTAATAATTGTTTTATCATTTAATCACTGAATTTCTATTTTTTTGTGGGAAGCGAGAAGTGGTCAGTGCGCGTTCCCTCCTACTCACAGTCAGTTTTCTTCAGTTATCAATGAGAAAATTTATTCTGTGTCAAAACTACGCATGAGCAGTGTAATATTTGTATGTAGTTATTCTTAGGTCACGTGGTGTGTCCTGGAACAATGAGAAAGAAGTAAAAATTCCATCGAATAATAATTGATATTTAGTATAAATCAATTAGCGTTCTATTACCAATGCTGTTCTCTGATTGGCTACCCTACCCCCTATCTATTCGGTGATAGATAGTGGGTAGCGATTGTCAACAAAATGACGGCAGCTCCTTCGAGGTTTCAAATAAAATTTCGAGGTATTCAATAAAATTGACTGCCTTTTTTTAACGACTAGTAGATTTATAATAAAACAATTAGATTATTCGCTCTCGACTTCTATCGCGCGATAGAAATCTGGAGCTCATAATCTATTTGTTAATTATTAGTTTAGTTATCATTAGCATTAACATTACCGTTATTATTATCATTATCATTATCGTTCTTTTAATCTTTGTTTAAAGTGCCATTGTAATCCAGTAATAAACTATTAACCCCAACTTCCACTCACCAACTCAATTGTGGTTCATTTCAGGGAGACAGAACGATCTTTGCGTATGAAGTCAGTGAAGAGCCACCACATTTATTCAGTCTTTCTCACTACACTACTCAAGAGCCCTACCAGGTTGACAATCACAAATATTTCTTTCTGTTACCCGTTAAGATCCATGTAAACAGATCGACGCAACATTTATGGCCAACAACACACAACATTGTTGGGCCCAACATGTCGCATCCGTTTGCATGGAACTCACAACAATGTTGGAACTTGTTGCGTATAGATTGAAGCCGGACAAACTCTGGCACAACAAGTCCCAATATTTCTGTTGTCCTATGACCGGCGAAGCGTAGCGTCCATTTGCATGGAACTCACAACAATGTTGGCCTCGTGCACACCTCTGCGCACGCGCATTGCCAGATTACAGTACCAGAATGCATCACTTCTTTAGACGATTGCTAACAATGTTGGGAGTTGTTGCGTTTGTTTGCATGGGCCTTAAGAAATATGCAGCATGCACCGTTTCTCTGGCGAGAAACTGTAAAAATCTTTACCGAGGAATTTTCAGTCTTAAGAAGTGATTTTCACGGTAACCTCACTAAAACTAAACTTTTTAAATAGGTATTACGTGTTGGCACATTGTTCTTATCTTTTAAAATGATCCGGCTTTTCATAAGTTTTAATGTATTTATTAAAATTGTAGTTTAAAGCTTGCAGATGCTTGTTTCAAAAACATCAGATACTTGCCTGATCTCCATTTATAAGAATATTTGCTCAGATACTTGCCTGATCTCCATTTATAAGAATATTTGCTCAGACACTTGCCTGATCTCCCTTTATAAGAATATTTGCTCAAGCAAAATTACATATCATCAACTGTTTTATTTCAAACATATATCAATGTATGTTGTTCAGTAGTATGAAAGAAAGAATACCAATTTATTCTGTTTTGTTTCATTTTAGGCTATCGGGTTCCTTGACAAACGAGAGTGCAATGTGCGTGATGTAGAGTTTGCTCGTGCGGTCAAACTAACAAAGACCACGATTGATTTTATCAAGTTTCAAGTACCACGAGTTAAGGTGACTGTGAATCAAAGTAATGTCTCAAACAGACAGACCACGACACTGGTATCATTACTCTCTGTTTGAGATAATCAAATAGGTTCTTTAGTCTCCTGTTAGAGTGTCGAGAGACTGGACCTACGATTTAACATCCTTACCCGAGAAGATGCGTAAACTGATGTTAGAGCAAAGCCAGCACCTTCTCCTCAGTTATATAAGGCCCTGAGTGAAGGTCCAGTCGATACTCGATCCTGAACTCCTGACGCGGCAGACTGGAATCTTATTGCCGCTGACTACAATGATAACAGATTCAATTTGTACAGCCTTAGCCTCGTTTTGATTTTAGATATTCAAAAATACTAGTGAGAGAGAGCGAGAAGTCACACCTCCAACAATAAACACAGTTGTATATAGTGTAAAACTACATCAATTGGCTTAAAACTGGGTTTGTCACCAGGTGAATACATTTTTGAAATTAAAAATATATAGATATATGTGTAACTCCGGTGATTAAAAATATTTTTTGTTAAGAATTATTTACAATAAATGTGCAGCAAGAATTACGTTGGAGAAACGCA
>JAODFW020976372.1:0-10445 GCA_027575235.2 Palythoa mutuki
TAATCTAGGAACTTATTGAACATTGGAACATTTTCATATTCGAACAGAGGAGGATGTCATAGTATTTATCATGCGTACCAAATTATTCATGTCATTCAATTTATTCATATTTAATTTATGCAGCTTTCAGTGTTAGCATGGTTTAGTTCAGTTTGCAACGGTCATTTTGTCACTTGGGCTTGAGCTTCCACCGAGGTCGGGTCGACAACACCCTTGGCCTGACCCAGATTTCCCGTTGCCTCAATGACGCTAGAGATTTTTTCTGGGCTCCCCGGTTCACCTCCAGCTTAAGTAACAGTTATATTCCATTTATCAATGTATATTCAACTTATCAAACGTATTTTTGTCTAATCATTAAATCATGTTATGTTGTCGTTTTGTACATTTATTCTACTTATTCTGCAGTGTAGGGCAGAATTTTAAATCTGCTGGCTTTGATTAGCTATTTTAGTTATTCCAACAGGCTGGCACCTAATATAACGTTTAATTATGTATTTGTATTTCTTATTGTTTTGAAAAGGGTGCAAATAAAATATTGTCATTGTCATTTAACTTTTTAACTTTTTTTACAAATCAGATTATACGATCATATCTTCCATTCTGTTGTGATAACAAAGGTCCTACAGTCACTGTCATCCGTGTTGATAGCTATACATTCGGGGGATACACTGATCAGTCCAGGGGAGATAAGTAAATGTTTCCTTTATATTATTCATATCTTCCATTCTCACTGTGATAACAAAGGTCCTACACAGTCACTATCATCCGAGTTGATAGTTATCCATTCGGGGGATACACTGATCAGTCAAGGGGAGATAAGTAAATAATGTTTCTTTTATGTTATTCATATCTTCCACTCTCACTGTGATATCAAAGGTCCCACAGTAACTAACTACAATTGATGGAATTATTGCGGAAAGGCTCCCAAAAGAAACATAAAATACATGTTTTTAGAAGCAAAGGGTCTATCCCAAATTCAAAGTTCAGCAGAGCTCGTTGGGAAGGGAAGGGCAAAACAAAAAAAGAAAACTTTGATGATGTAACATCAAAGTTCGGATACTCCTATGCAACGTTTGATGTTGTACTTGGCTCTGGTCAGGAAAGCGTTCTCGGTTTGAGAGATCTTTCAGGAGGAACAGCTAATGAGTAGTTATGTGCAATGAAGGGATGTTGAAAGATGTTGTAGAATTGAGGAACGAGGAGGATAAGGAAAGTCTCATTGGAAAGATAGCATTTTCTGTTAAGAAACTGATGTCGAATCGATGTGTTGTTCAGAAAAAATTAGCGAAATTCCCACTCAGTTTAAAAAGGTGGTTCTGCCCACTCGTTGTTGCTGGTTTGTTTGAAATGGAGGAAAAGGGCAAAAGTGTCAAGAATGATTTACTTTCTACTCTACGTATGGCAGAACAGACAAAGATTGCTTTTAAGGTATTTGGAGATGAGAAAGTTTGAAGTTTGAGAACAAGTCGAGGCTTTTCAAAGTGAAAATCAGGAACTTTAAGGCAAATTAGGGTAGTTTGTAAGGCTATTCAGGCTAAAGGATGTGCAAAAAGTGGACGGCCTGTTCAGTTTAAAACATTTTTGTCTGTAAAAAAAGTATAGGAGTCGTCCTTTTGGCTTCTTTCAAAGAAATCTTAACATCACTTTTCACAATGGTGCTTGTGTATATTTTCTGTACAACCATTTGATTAAAATTTTTGAGCGTTTGCTCTCAGAGAATAAATTGTTAGGTGCAGTCTATGATGATTTACAGGTAAATCTATTTATTACTGGTTGTCTATCATTATGTCTCATTTTCAAGCTGGTCAAAGGACCCCTAAGGAGGGTTTTGGAAAGTAGCAATGTGCACATTCTTGAAATGAGTTCCAAATATCAGCACTTTTTATACTTCTTCGGATTTGGGGTAAAGATGCTTCTTCTGCAGTTTTCAAAGAATTAGAACTTAAAAATAACACTTTTCTTATTCCGAACAGCATCACATTTTTCTGTACATGCATTTATATTGAATCAGAACTAATTACATATATGGACTTTTACATATATGGATTTTTCTAACCCAATTATTCACCTTGATAATGAGGTCAGAAAGATGCAGAATCATCTCTCAGTTTTGACAATTTCGCTTATATCATTTATATTTCACAATCGTCTTTTATTGAACTTCTCAATAACTGTAAAATTAACAAAGATCAGGTTTTTCAAAAAACGTTTTGAATTAAACGAGTCTTGATATATGACACTTCAGTTCCTCGAGTTGATTTTTTTGCTCTTGTGGTAAAAGCAAGTCAACTTTTAGAAGACCACAGGAAAGGTGGTAAAATACGAGGATATCACAAAAAGGATCTTTGCGAGCCAAGCTACCACCAGAGAAAAGGAAAGATGGAACTGACTAGATGAAACTGGCTGGACAAACAAAAGAAAAACAGAAATATTTATTTGCAGACAGGCAGTTAAAAATTAGCAAAATGATCGAAAAGATAGAGAGGGGAGAAGAATAAAAAGAAAAGAATGCAGAAGCAGTTACATGAAATAGGGAAGATTGATTCGTGGAAGATTCAAGAAATAGTAAAAAATGTTACTCACCACATTCTGAAATTTTGTGAAAAATGGTGCGGCTTAAAAGTGAATAACTACGGTATTATTGATTCTCGGTCTCGACTAGGCATCACAATGCGTCAATAAGGAATCAGTTAGGCAACAAAAAGGCGTCATTTGGGCATCAAAGGAATCAAATGGGCGTCATTTAGGCATCAAAAGGGCGTCAATAAGGCATCATTTAGGCATCAAAAGGGCGTCAATAAGGCATCATTTAGGCATCAACAAAGCGTCAGTTGGGCATCAATAGGGCGTCAAATGCAAAGCCTATTTTACTTCCGCTCAAGAAAATTGACGCGTACGCGTCAGGCATCATTTCTGATGCATTTGATGCCCTCTTGATGCCTGCTGGAGTGATCTTCAAAACCGGATGTGACAGAAACTGTAACCAGTATCGTGCGCAAGGCCATATACGTAATGATAAATACAGAATTGATCAGATAAATGATATTAAAAAATATTAATGTGATGTGCTATAGCAGATGAAATGGCAATCCAATATTTTTCCTATTTTGTATGTTAATTTTAATACCTTGTGTTTTCCTTATTCATTAACAGAAGCCCAGTCTACCATTCTTGGCAACTGTTGGTGGTCAAATCCAGTATACACACAGTGGAGAGGGCAGGTCTTCTAAATTCAATGACTGGGAGAACTAATGAGGTTGCCAACAAAACTGATATTATTAATCAGGTAAAGAAAAAAAAATTACAAATTAAATAAAAGTGTACACGCCACACAACAAAAAGTAACAAGCTCACACATAAAACACAATCTTAAAAACTAAAAACTAAATAAGTACGCGCCATTAAAAACAAAATACATTTAATACATAACATTGAAATAAAAAGGATCCAAATTATATATATTAATATCAATTTCCTCTCATTCAAAAAAAGACATAATTTAGAGTTTGAAAATATTTTTAGTGCGATTTAGGAATTAATCACACTGCTCTGAGCCAATCAGATTGCACAGATTGAGTGTGATTTCACTGCTCTGAGCCAATCAGATTGCACAGATTGAGTGTGATTTCAAATTGGATGTAATAAGTCTCTTAATATTAGATTTAGTATAGCATTATTGTTGAAACTTGTTAAATCTTGTCTTAGATTGCCAGATACTGCCAGCAGGGAGGAAGATTAGTTTGTATTGAATTAACAGGACAAAAGCAATCATCAGGACTCACTGGAGCACTTGTTGGCAAAGGAAATGGTATTTAATGTCTACTTTCATGATTACAACATTTTAATGATAATACATTGTGTTAATTGAAAAAATTAATATGATGTAAGATTTTAAATATTAATCAAGACAGCTCTACAATACTGTATGTGACTACATGTTATGAGGTGTTTTGTGTTTCTGATAGGGGTATATTTATTATTGAACACATTTTATAATTTTTATAAAACTATATAATTTTATCTAGATGATTTTATGTCTAATAACTATGTCAGTAATGAACAGAACTTTTATTGGTTTTTTTTGTGGCTTTTGCAGCAATGGGTTGTGATGTGTTTTTCAATATTCCACGGCACCCAAACCCAACCCTCTACACTTATCAGTTGGTTAATGTACCTGTACAAATCATGTACCTTGGTCCTGGTAAGATGGTAAAAGTAACATGTGATTGGATGCAACATTTTGCGAGACATCTTCAGCAAGGATGGAGGCTTGCTGAGATATTTTGGGATCAGGGAAAACGAAGTCATGGAGGTTAGTATCAACATGACTTGGTTCATATGGCCCTTGCAGACCCTTAACTTATTTTTTTCTTCATAAAGTTAAAATCAATCATTGTAAAAATGTCTGACAAAAACCTGGAAAAACCTTATGCATCAGAACAGTTCTTAAAGAGGCATATAAGTGTATTTAACGTTATTTAGTGATGAGAAATAAACCCCAAATAGTATCATCTTTTATTGCGAGGGTTCTGTAGTGTATCAAGGCTATTATCTATTATGAAATTCTAGAATATTTTTGTGATGTGTTATGAGAACTCAGAATCAAGTTCTGCACAACTGTAGAAGCTGTACTCCTGTACAGAGGTGAGAGTTGGGCAATAAATACCTCACTGCAGAAGTTGCTTGATGGCTGGTACACCTGTATGTTATGGGTCGTGCTAAATGTCAACTTGTTGGACCACATCTCCAACAGTGATCTCGAGCTTTCAGGCAACAGTCAGAGGAATGTGGAGCTCCATGTGCACCACCTTAATTTTTGGGAGCAAACCCACTGCAAGTGCTGTTCAGGAAGAACCTCAGACATTTGTGTACACCCTCAAAAGAAATGTTGGGGCAGCCAATACTGAGCTGAGCTTGCAGCCTGCATGACAAGTCGTGATTACTGGGCTTCAAAGTTGCAGCCTGGCTGAGGCTGAGGCTGCCCCAGTAGTAGTGTGCACTATGATGAAATATTTTAAATAGTGAGTTAGTATAATTTTATATTATCTGTTACCTTTAACACCCTGGGCCCGAGTCCTCAAAAGTTTTTCTTAATCCTGGATTAAGATAAAATTCAAAGAGTAGTTTTTTCATAAAAAGGAAAGATTTGTGATACTTACAAAATACTGTTCAGATTTGCCAATAAAAAAAGCAAGTCAACCCCAAACCTCCAGCCCATGCAAGCGCTAGAAGGTAGGAAGCAGTAACATGGCTGATTAACCCTTTGAGCCCCAAGCATGACATTTCTCATGATCAGTTCCTTGCTTCTCATAACCAATTCTATTGTTTTGTTTGAGTTATGTAAGGAGAAGTTGGAGGTTGATAATTTACCTGGGGGTGCAAGGGTTAAGAACTTAATCCTGGTTAGCACAAATCAGGTTTTGAAGAACCAGGTCCAGTTCTTTACAAAGTATAAGCAACTGCAAAAGAGAATCCTGAAAAAACTATTTAGGACTTTATTATGATTTGAATACTTAGCATCATAATATACTCCAAAATACATCATTTTATCTATAAATATCTATTACCACAGACTTTTCACTTTCTGGTGATCACAACTCTGTGTGGTTCTTTGAAAAAGAATCTGCTCAAGTGAACAACCAAGCACCAGTCTATGAGGGGACAATTGTCGAGTATTTCCATACAGTAAAGGTTGGTGCCGAGGGCAGCTGTCTTTTGTTTGTAAAACTTAATGGATCGGTTACAGTTCTTGTTGTCATATTTTAAGATTTGGACTCTGACTATGGGTTTACTGTATACAAAATTTCTTATTATTTTTTGTATTTTCTTGCGTTTTGCAGCTTGGTTTTTTTCAGACAAAAGCAAAAGGAGACTGGGCACCGATGATCACTGAAATGGGGAGCAGGGGCTGGGAACTAGCATGCATGTTGGAGACACCTGAAGTAACAGACATTGGTCTTGGCAGCTTGACATTCAAAATTCTCTTCTTCTTCCAAAGAAGGATTTTACAGAACTATGCTCCTCCACCTCCACAAGGAGTTTATGGTCAAGCTTATTCTGCACCTTTGCCTCAAAGTTATCCCCCTCCTGCTCAAGGTGGGGCTGCTTACTATCCACCACCTCTGCCAGGGGGGGTTGGCCAAGCACCTCCTCCATATAACCCAAACTACCAACCTAGTGCTCCACCCCGAACTTAATTAAACATGTTCTGTGGTTTCTTTGTTTCTCTAGCTACAAGTTATTGCTAGATTACTCTTTTTAAGGCTTTGAGGAGTAAAACGTTTTATCCCATAAGAGTGGAGAGGCCTGGGGAGCGATTTTCTCTGCTGTGTCCAGTGGGTAGAAAATTGTCTTGGAATAATGCATCAAATTATTGTTGGATAGTCCTCGTTGACCGTTTTGGTTCGAAATGAGTCTCCATGGTAGTAAGTTTTGCAATTGCTTTAATTTAGATCCAACCTTAAAACGACAGCAGAAACTTCAGTTTCAGTTCTTCGTTCTCCGTACGGGAAATAAATTATGACAAGTTTGCTTTATTTTCTAATGCTTTGGATAAATTAGTTATGCAATTCTTTCTCGTGGGATTCTGTAGAAAATGCCACTTGTCATTTGTATTTTCTTTGTATGAGGAAAATACAGGCGACGCGTAAAATACTCCACGATATCACACTCGAGAAAATGCAGTATAACCAATTTATATTAACTGGCGTTTATACGTTACAACATTTCGAATGACAAGTGCTGCTTTGCTGGCATTATAAATCGACTGAATATACAAGGACAACAGTGACACTGTTGGTTGTGACTATAAATCGACTGAGAGTGCAAAGACGCCATTGGTTGCGATTATAAATCGACTGACAATACAACCAACGATACCATTGGTTGTAATTATAAATCGACTAAGAATACAAGGACACCATCGGTTGCGATTATAAATCGACTGACAATACAACGATACCATTGGTTGTCATTATAAACGACTAAGAATACAAGGACACTGTTGGTTGTAAAAAGTAAAAAAAAAACAATTGGTTTTGATCGTAAAGCAACTGAAAATACAAGGTTACGAATGGTTGCGATTGAAATGTTGATTAGTGTGACCTCTGTATCTTAAAAAATAGTTAAAGAAGAAAAGTGAAAACGCCAGTTTAACAAGTTATAGATATAAAGTATAAGGCAGTAAAGCTGGTGTTACACGTTGAAACTTAGCTGAAAGTTGTTTGTTACAACGATACGAAACAAGTTTCACCAGGTGTTGCACCGTGTAAGGTAGTCTGTTTGCGAGACAGATTGCACGAAAAGTAGAACTGCTTTCTACTTTTGCAACAGTCACAACGTTCGTTGCGGCGAAAAAAAAACAAAAGTTCCACCGTGTAACATCACTTGGTGAAATTTGTCTCGCTCGTTGTTGCACACGGGTTTCAGCTAAAAGTTTCAACTTGTAACACCGGCTTAACATTGAGTTATCTTAAAATATTATTTATGATTGTAATGAATTTTAAAAAGTAAAGCGTAGCGAGGTTCTTCAAGGATAAACTTATAACCAAAATGTTTAAGTAGATTTATAAAATGTAATGAAAAATATTATAAACAAATGTTTACGTCAAACCGTATTTGAGTTGTTGCATACCGAGTCCTTCATTCACGATGACGGCCCAGTGACCTAGGAAGTCTGGGACAAGGCCAACGTCCAGTGGCTGGAAAGCTATCTCCGTTAAACTGACAGCTGACTGCACACACAATTTACTGCTAACTGTAACTTTCAGCTCAAATGTATTTTTGAGCTGCGAAAGAAAACTACCTCGAGAAACGTTTTTAGTTTTTTTTATTAAACTGTCTGGGCCCACAGTAATTGGTGGGCGGAAAAATGGAGGCCGTCCTTTGGGCGGAATGGAGGGGCCGTCCTTTGGGCGGAATGGAGAGGCTGTCCTTTGGGCGGAATGGAGGGGCCGTCCTTTGGGCGGAATATTCGAACGGTCGTCCTTTGGGCGGAAAAGTAGAGCAGTCGTCCTTTGGGCGGAATGGAGGGGCCGTCCTTTGGTCGGAATAGTAGAGCAGTCGTCCTTTGGGCGGAATATTCGAGAGCGGCCGTCCTTTGGGCGGAATAGTAGAGCAGTCGTCCTTTGGGCGGAATGGAGGGGCCGTCCTTTGGGCGGAATAGTAGAGCAGTCGTCCTTTGGGCGGAATAGTAGAGCGGTCGTCCTTTGGGCGGAATGGAGGGGCCGTCCTTTGGGCGGAATAGTAGAGCAGTCGTCCTTTGGTCGGAATAGTAGAGCGGTCGTCCTTTGGGCGGAATGGAGGGGCCGTCCTTTGGGCGGAATAGTAGAGCGGTCGTCCTTTCGGCGGAATGGAGGGGCCGTCCTTTGGGCGGAATAGTAGAGCGGTCGTCCTTTGGGCGGAATGGAGGGGCCGTCCTTTGGGCGAAATAGTAGAGCGGTCGTCCTTTGGGTGGAATGGAGGGACCGTCCTTTGGGCGGAATAGTAGAGCGGTCGTCCTTTGGGCGGAAAAGTGGAGGGGCCAACTTTTTCCAGACTTTGTTTTATTGCAGTTTTATTAAAGTTATATTTTGAAAGTTTTCGTCAAATATAAGTGGAGCGGCTCCGGCCTCTTTTTCAGCCCGGCCCAGTCTCCGTGAGGCCAGACTGAGAACACGAGTGTTACAGAGTGTGACTAATAAGATTTAAAAAATCATTACTTTAGTTCAGCATGCGCACGTGTCAGTCAACTTGATGATTTAAAGCAAATTGCAGCCACTGTTACTAGGCAATATTTGAGTCACGTGGGTAGTGAGCACCACTGCCTGCTTATATTTATGTACACTTTCTACTTTCCTTGGAAACCAAGAACCAAGTGCATTACCCGCCTTAGGTTTACTTTTACTCAATAGTGGCTGGAATTTAGTTTTGCAGGAAATTTTTTAGATTCAAGTTTCTGAGTTTTCGTAAGTTTTTACACGGATTGATAGTGGAGTTAAATTAAATCGAGTGTTCTTGGATCAGCCTTTTTGTGGCTACACTCTTTTTATAAGAACGTCAGGCTTAAATTTGGTCAAAATTTAAGAACTTGCTAAGAACACCACACCCGAAACTGAGGAATGGCCGAGAACTTAGTTATCTTGTTACATAAGGGACAAAATCATGGAATTAGCAGATAGTCGATAGTGCAACATTGTTTGCAACAAGAGTAATGCAATAATACATGGACTTTTTTTAGAACAATTTGCAGAACTCATTATTTTCTCTTTTACTCTATCTACTTATATATATATCGAAGCTCTTATCTTCTTAATTACACACATACATGGACAGCAGCCAGTGACTAAATTTTGTTTCATAAACTAAACATAATAAAAAAAATCACAATTGTGCTTAACAACACTTATAAATCAAATATTTCAGGTTTAAATCCCCAAACTTAAATATTTGCGAACATTCGGCCTGGTCCCAATAATAAGACGTTCTTACATAAAAAAAAGAGTGTACTGCGTCGATAGACGGTAGCCGTGCCACCATGACCATGTCATCGTCCAGGTAAGTGAGTCCGTAACACCGCAACATGAAGCCTCGGTAAGTCAGCAAAATAACACAGGAAGACCGCAAAACTTCGAAACATCTTTCTGAATCAGTCAGCCGATAAACTTCCCAATCCAATAAAAAGTTTCTAAATCAGATTTACAAGTTTTTCTTAATTATAATTTTCTTCACATTCAATGTCTACTTGCAGTAGCCACCAGCTAAGCGCTGACATGGTGGCACGGCTACCGTCTATTTCATTATAATGTGCGAGTCAATTCCAGCCGCGAGCATCCCCTTCCCGGCATTTGAAAAAATTGTCAAATGCCCGGCCCTGCGGACAATTTCCGTTGGAAAATGCCCCGCCCCCCGTTCCTACTATGATGGTCAAATGCCCGGTCCCCCACCCACCAAAATTCAAAAATAGTAGTTCTCATTTTTTAATAAGCGTAACTGTTTCGCCTCAATAAAACTGCATAAAAAAAACAATAACTCAGAGGAAACTGTACATCCAACCTATCACTTATATTATTATATTAAATACAATTTCCGCACGGAGTGGAAATGATTTGAGACTTTGCTCCTAGAATGTGCACCATCGGAAATGACGACAGGATGTTACGAGGCAAGCTTTTTGTTGTTTGCAAATGTCCGGGGGACTGGGACACTATTAACTGACAAATGCCCGGCCTGCGGGACTCTTATTATATCAAATGCCCGGGGGTTTGCCCGGGGAAGGGTGCTCGCGGCTGAATTGACTCGCACATAAATACTGTCAAACTCTTATAACTATCCAGCAATATTGGCAGCCAAAGCGCCTAATAAGATAAATACACT
This sequence comes from Palythoa mutuki, assembly GCA_027575235.2. NCBI lineage: Eukaryota > Metazoa > Cnidaria > Anthozoa > Zoantharia > Sphenopidae > Palythoa > Palythoa mutuki. The sequence continues at coordinate 10,354 of JAODFW020976372.1, forward strand.
ATATAAAAACAGGGTGTTCATTGAAAAATACACCACTTATAACATTTCTCACAAAACTACGTCCAGGACGAGGATAATAATGACGTCATTTC
>JAODFW020976470.1:0-17864 GCA_027575235.2 Palythoa mutuki
TGCGAAAAAAGTTTCACCAGGTGTTGCGCCGTGTAACATAGTCGGTTTCGTGAAACTTTTTCGAATTTTTGTTGCGAGACAGGTTTCACGAAAAGTAGAACTACTTCCTACGTTTGCAACAGTGATCGATGTTACGAGTTTCACATGAGTTTCACCGTGTATATCATCACTTTGTGAAACTTGTCTCGCCCGTTGTTGCACACAAGTTTCAGCTAAAAGTTTCAACGTGTAACACCGGCTTAAAGCTAACAGGTAATTGGAATTAATTTCATGATTCGTTTTCGGTCAGTTTCTTGCGGGCAGCAGTAACGCTATAATTTATTAAGTTGAGCAGTGCTGGTTTGTCACAGGGCAACAAAGTCACGCATAAGCGGGATTAAAATTATCCACTAATTTTGCAATCACTAAAACGTCAACATCTTGTATAAATGTTGGTTACGTTGTGGAAGCCAAAATTATTTTCCACGAGATTATAAATCATTGTTTTCAAACGTGCTCAACAAGTCTGTCAATACTAGCTCAGTAACCACACAGCAATTTGGAAGAGAGCAATCAATATGGTGGTTAGCTATCTGATATACACAGTGTTCACGACGTTTCAAGAAACCTGTCAGGTCAATAAAGGGCCCTTTGCTGAAAGATTTTCAACTTAGAGATATAAAACCTTTGTCGGTTTATTTCAATTTAGGAATTGGGCAATAATTTAGCAGGACATGCTTGATTTACACAGGTTTCCTATACTTCATACAGATGATACTCGAAAGAAAAAAAAAATGAGGAAGAATTAGAGTGTATTTAAATACCGTTTAATAATTTTTCTGTGTGATTCAAGATACCTTTACAATATCTCTGCTGGAGAATTGATATGATGATTAATTCTTTTGTGCTGGCGAGGAGAGCAAGGACCTGTGACTGGCGAGGAGAGCAAGGACCAGTGACTGGCGAGGAGAGCAAGGACCAGTGACTGGCGAGGAGAGCAAGGACCAGTGACCGGCAAGGAGAGCAAGGACCAGTGACTGGCGCGGAGCGCAAGGACCAGTGACTGGCAAGGAGAGCAAGGACCAGTGACTGGCGAGGAGAGCAAGGACCAGTGACTTCCGAGGAGAGCAAGGACCAGTGACTGCCGAGGAGAGCAAGGGCCAGTGACTGCCGAGGAGAGCAAGTAGTTGTTATCACAAACGCAAAACTGAAAAAAACATTGAACAAAGACACAGATCTCATTTTTTCACAGAAATAATATGAGAAAAATTTATTTGAAGATGGCTGTTTATTAAGGGTAAAAACCTAATCAATCAATACAGACGGCCACAAGGTCGAGGGACGAAATTTTCCACAAATGTCTGCCAAAAAGGTTTTTAACTTTATCAGGTCCACATCCTTTGAATATAATTAAGGTGGCTGCTTAACACAACTGTATATAATGTAATGTTTATGGTGGTAAATACTTCCCTTGAAGAAAAATAATTAACTGATGTAACAAAAAATTCTCCCACGATTACATGATTCAACAACATTTTGTGCATATTAACAAGCCTTTCTGTCGCAATTTAGTGACATGCAAGTGTAAAGCAAGCCATTTTAAGATGTGATCAAGACAAAAGTAAGAGAGAAGTTTGGAGAGAGAATTATTTTAGTGTCTCAAAATGGTCTTCCCATTGAGGATGAAGAAGGCACAAGAGGTAAGCTATTTTGATGGAAAGACGTGAAAGGATTTAGTGATTTTTTTATTTCCATCAAATTACTGATATGGATCAAAGACAAAAAATCTATGTATTTAATTGTCTGCTGTTATACAAAATATATAGAAATCGTAATATTTTGTTGATTTCTGAACACAGAAATAAAAGAAACATCTTAAGTTTGGGTTTTTGTTTTAAAGTCATTTAAAAGAAAGGACGTGTGGTCACTGTTCAAATTCTCAAAACATAGACTTAATCTGTTGAAAATTTCAGTACAAATCAACCGTGAATAATTATTTTAAAAAATATTAAACAGTGTCATATACTTACTATATTGAAAGCCCAAATTTGCACATAGTCCCATATCTATGTCATAATGATTAATTTGTATTTTCCAACAGGACCAAAATTTTGGAAAGTTCCAAGCAGAAAATCTATGCCATCCAGGACACCAAGGGAAGAACGGAACGAACCAAAAGGCCATTAAAAGCGATTATTTCCTCAGATGAAGATTCAGATGTTGAAATTTCTGCAAAGCATAGCTGCAAAAAAACATGGCGGGTACTGATGTCGATGAGAGAGGACCTTACATCAGCTATGGCCATTGGAGAGGAGTCAAAGAAGTTGTTGGCTGACCTGATGCAAGTGAGCGGAAATCTGCTAATGCCCCCGAGTGTCATCAAATTGGTGCAAGATGGTTTCAAATGCAAAGTATGCCTGAAGGCCCCAATGGAACCCCAAGTCATTGCAACTAGGTGCTGCAACACCTTGCTTGGATCCAGCCAGTGCATTAACAACCGGTATAGTGAGGAGGGGGGTCTAGAAAAAAACCTGTCCACAGTGCAGGGAACTATGCACGAGAGGCTATGCACACAAATTCCAGTTCAGAGGATTAGATGAATTCCTAAATGGCTTTCGTACTCTTCTAAGTCAACATCTGGACTGAATGTACAAAGGAGGCAAGAAGTTATGCCTCATTCAGTTTCAAGGAATAGATGAACTGAGAAGTCCTCTATGGCTTATGTACTTAACATTCAGAGTGAATGAAGAGTCAGTGTGATATATTAATGAACATTTGTTCTGTTATAGCTGTAGTTTTGATTTCTGCCACTACCCAATAATGTCCAGTACACTGTTTAGAGTGTTCAAATTTTTCGTAGCTTCCTGGAGATGTTGATGTTTTTGATGATACAAGATGTGTATTTCTTGCCCTTTAAGTTTCAGTGAGTCATAGCAGTCCTTAACTTTCTGTTAAAGCAGTAATGCTAGTCCTGATTTTAAAGATGTAGAAACAAATTACTTGCTGCTTGCATGCCAGACAACTCAGCATAACTTTTACTGCAACAAGAAAAATGGAAATGTTGTTTACCCATTGTTCAAACTTCATTCTCCACCATTGGTAATGAATGTTAATTAGTTTGGAACAAGTGAAAATAAATCTAAACCAAGAATAGGCCACATAAGTTGGTCCAAGTTATAAAATCATAGTTGAATAACTTGACTTAAACAAATTGAATCTTTTTTGTTTCCATTTTTGTTGCTTCACAATCCTTATGGCAAGTCAGCCTAGTTAAAATTTACAGGTTTTTTTTCTACAAATTATCTAATGAAACCAAAGGATCATACATGTAACACCTTATGATTTTGTTTGGGTGCATGAGTGCCAAGAATTAAGTTTCTTGTATTTGCAATAGCATGAAAAGTGTTCTATTAAAATTTGATTAAAAGACAAGAGTTTATACATTGCCACTGGCACCAGGTGAACAATAATCAATAATAAAATGTCCTTGAGTGGTTTTAATTTAATCTTTCTTGTTTTGAAACTTTATGGCCAGTCCCTCTTTAGTCTCTGTTTCAAGGTGATATATTTCCCGAAAATTGGGTTGCCTTTAATCTTGGTGGCTAGCCACAATATTTTACTTTTTAGATTTGAATTAATTCGAGTTTTTTGTTATAAGGACTTCGGAAATCAACGAAAGTAATCCTTTTTAACTCATATACACATTTCTTTAAAAGAACTGAATTAATTCGTAGAGAAAGGTGTTTTTGTACCCAAAAGAAGGCAATACAACTGATTCACACTCCCCATAAATGCATTTCAGCCTATTATTTCAGTCATTTTTTTCCCTTTAAAGCTCGAAAAAATTTGGTTTAACTGCCACAAGAAACTAAATTAGTGGAGAGAGCGCATTTTCAAAATTAACCTTCAAAATTTCATTACTGATAAACAAAATAACGATTTAAATGACTGGCACAATTGAGAAAACCCTTTTCATCACTCAACTATTATTTCATACAAGGAATCGGAAAAAACTAAAACAAACGAAAATACGATCATGCAGATATATTTACTATTACTAGATACATATCATAAAGATCTCCCATAATTATCTTACCTCTACAGGTGTTGTGTTTGCCTACATGGCTACAATAAACTCCCCAAACCGATGAATTACTGACCTATGTTCACGACAAGATTTTCGAGTTCAGTGCCCCGAAATCGGCCGATTGTAACTTTCTAATCAGCGATAGTTTTTAAAAATTCTGTCTCGGTCTGAAATTAATCCCTCGATCAGTGAAGTTATTACAAACACCATCTTTGTTCTGAGCAGCCAGGCCTTGGTGGCAATATCTTCACCAGCCTCCTCCCCCGCTAAGTGTAAATTTTTTAATTTTCAATTTTTCAATTTCCGTGTTTTCAAAAAATTGAAAATTGAAAGATCGTTGTTTAAATATATTGTTACAAAAAGGTCAAAACTCCTTACAAAGCCACTTAAAGCTTGAAATCAAATTTTAAGTTGAATTAAAATTTAGAAATGATATCTTGCAAACTGTTTTTTGTGCAATTTTAAGAGAAAAATTAAAACTCAATGGTTTTTTTTCCGCATTTATTACAATGAAAAATTGAAAGAATAAAAATTAGTTTTCCATTTTTGATTTTGTTATTTTTCAAAAATTGAATGGCCGTAAAATACACGGACCATCTACCCCTGCCTAGTTAGGCCAAAGTTAGAATATGCAAATTCTGTCTGATACCCATATCTCCAAAAGGATAAACATCACCTTGATATGGTACAGCCTAATGCAGCCTGGGTTTGCTACAACAATTATCTAACAGAACAGGGAGTGGTAACAAATATGCTGAGTGAGCTGGAGCGGCCAACCCTTTAGGGATGTCTATGTTCCATCGAGTTGTTAATAGAACTGTGGGCATCGAGAGGGAGGCCTATTTGATTTCAATGGCCCGCACCTTGAGAAATGGCAACTCCAAGCGATTTCTGAGATCGCATTCGAATTGTAACATGCAAATAGCTTCTTTCCATTTATTATTGGAACAAACTACAAGGGGCGATTACTAATATAGAGGATTTAACAAAATTTAAAGAGGAGCTATACATGATAGAGAAGGGCGAGTGGTTTTAAATTTATTTATTTATTTATTGTTACCGATATTTTAGGATTATTTATCATTTTAATATTGACATTTGTAGATTTGTGTATGATGTATACTTTTACGTTTTATCAGTTAATTAAGTAGAAGTAGAACCTCATAAAAAAATTCACAGACCAAATGTGGCAAATTATAGCAATCTCAAATGTTGGTAACCGATCAGCAGACATGTGGCCCTGGCTCACTGATTCCTTCACGAGCCAAGTAGAACGAAATATTAGCTTCTTGTCCAGTATCAACAAAATATGAAGGCAGGTGATACTGCCAAATGTGGGTCGGAGCCCTCTGTCTACAGCAAAACTGTTTGCAGCTGGAGATCCAAGAAATCGGCATAAGAATGGGGGGGCCAATTTCAAGAGTAAGGGCACGATACAAAAATAAAAAAAACAAGAAGATTTATTTGCTGACATCGCAAACACTGTTCACCATGGATCTAAGGAATAATTTGATTGTTGGAGTTGTGTCAATTTCTAAAAGCAAGACAATCTGCTGTTCCAATTCACCTACTGGCAAATGGAATGGGTTACTGACCGTTAATGACATTTATTTATCAAAGAGAGCCTGGGATTCAAAGAGGAAAAAATCTCTATATGAAAACTTAATAACTGAGGATGCGACAAATGAATAACACCAGTCTGCTATGGATAAAATATAGATGCAAGATCACTGCAGCATGACTGAAATATTCCGTGATCTTAAAAGAAAACTACAAGGTTTTTTTTATTCGGAGTGGAAAACTGAGAAACTGAAGGCTCAGTTCAACAAGGTGTTTAAAGCTGTCCTAAAGCCGATGGAAACTAAAACCGGTTATAGAATCAACCCTAAGAGATTGGTTAGTTGCCTTCAGTTTGTATATCCTTGGATTGGTGATGTCAAAGAAGAATTGTGGAGGCTTTATGGTGATACGCGCACTTATGGAGGCAAGAAATCTGTTCTAGTTTGTATCAGCAACATTAATAATGACACTTTTCTTAATGGTATCAACTTCTAAAGCCCACAGGATTGTTTCCCCATTCATATATCTTATGGTGGCGACAGTACATGTAGAATCAATCTGGAAATTAAAACGAGTAAAAATGGGAAACCTGGTTATTTAAACGACTGGGTGGAAACAGTGCATGATGATGGATAGAAAGTCTATGTGGCATCAGTGTTTGCCGATGCAATACTTGGTGGAACGTTAGACTAAAAAGTGACACTGATTTTAACCTGTATAATTATGAAACTATTTCGACAAAGTCAGCAGTTGGAACCACAACGGTCTTGAGATCATAACTGAATCGAAATATCAAGAGGGAGCATCCCCAGTCGATACTTCCCGCTATTCCTATTGATCAATTTGTAATGTGTACCAGCTACATGTTTGCGTCCATTACAGAGCATCTATTAAAACGCCTTATAATGTCGTGTTTTGAGGTGATCAAAAAGCAATAGTTCAGCTGAGAAAGAACCAGCACTTAAGCATATTCTAGCTAACATAAATGCACGGAGTGTCACGAATGGAAATTATTCTGTCTTGTTTAAAGATAACAAACTGCAGGCAATAACTGTTAATGTAAAATGTGCTGAACTAATATCTGCCACTCCGTCAGTCTTTTCAAATCACTATAACCACATCCTGGATAATTTTGTATGAAGGAACGTCTTTCCAACACCTTTTCCTGCAGCACTAAAGCAGTCCTTCAACTGACCCACAAACGTTACAGAGAATGATCTGGAGAAAGAAATTTGGAGAATCCATTGGGAGCTCCATCTGCTCCGCAGAAACGACCCTGATCCTCACATTAAAATACCAGGTGGCACCAATCAAAGCTTCGGCATTACTGAAGATGATATTACATGGTATACTGTAGTTGCAGATCAGTTTTCACAGACTGTTGCTGTACCAGTATGGTTCCTCGTGACTTTATCCTTATGCTATGAAAATGAAAGACAGTGTACTAGTCCTCCTAAAAGAGTTGCCATTCCATGGCTTGTTCAGATGTTCAATTGAAGGTGGGGAACATGCCCATTATCTTCATCAATGCCTGTTTTACGATCACTCATCTCATGGTGGTGGATGGGTCAAAGAAGATCTAGTTCTTAAGACATTCAAATGGTTTTATCGGCAAATAAAACAGAGAATTTCCGGAACGTATGTTGATAACCACGCTTGACTTTTGTTCAAGTTTGCATTAGCTATGCCGTCCCACATCCAGCCAGTCAGAGAAGCCAAGTCAAGCTTCAGGATTGATAAACGTTGCCGAACGAATGTCCTCCTTGTGTGAGTCGCATTTACAAGCATGGCTCCAGGCTTTATCTATATCTACGAGAGGATCCAAACCTGTTGTCTGTTTCGCCGACAGCTGCCTGAGCTCTAGAATTTAGTTGATGTTGAAGTTCTTGGTTATGGCATCACGCAATAACATAACAATTTGTAAATGTTACAGATATAAAAAAAATTGTTAAGTTGAGTGGAAATTAATGAAGCACTTTCGACATGTTAAACAACTACTGACACCTACAAGTTGCATCTCAGTTTCATGATTGTAACAATCACACATAACAACCTTTTTTTCAATAATGCAGTGGTTTTGTTCTGAAGAAAGGGTGACTTGGTTTGAGTAAATGCGAACGGCACGTAGGTGGATGTCTTTCACTTGGCTGCAAAGTAAGATTGCCATGCAGCACAGAAATATTGCAAAACAGGAGAATAAAGTAGCAATAGTCTTTTCGCAGAATGCTTGTGGATACATCACTACATTTCAGAGTTCATAGAGCATTAAGGAGTATATTTGCTTTATTGCACATGTTATCAAAAGAAAACCCTATTATTGTAATATAATATATCAAAAATCTGATTTGGGCAATTCATATCCAACATATTTACAGCGCTAAACATGGAAGCAGTTTTTACGAATTTCGGCAAAAAACATATGTCACAGTGACGGTCGACTGTGATGCAAACAACAGTTTCACAACAATTATTGCATAAATTTTTGGTTCTGGTTTTTGTCGTTTCTCTACCAATAGGCTAGCCATGGTAAAGGCGCTAGCAAAGCAAAACCAAAATGTCGACGTGGTTGATGAATTTGGTAAATCTTAGCCTGTAAACGGAAATTCCTCCTGGAAGGGCCACAGAAATCCGTACCGCTCAAATATTTGATGAGAAATTCAAGGCTGATTTCCAATAGTTCGCCAAGAAAAAACTTCAAGAAAAGTGGCAGTGTTATGTTGCATTTTGGCGCCTATAAAACGCGAAGGATGAACAAACCTGACGTCCCAATTTTTGAGGCAAGGAAAAGATCTCGAACCTGTTTTAAAACGTTTAAAAAATTGAAGTAAAACGTTTTGTCAGATTTAGATAACACAAGTGGTCTGAGCTGGTTTTTTTTTTCATTTAGGCTGTCGCACCATTAATTTCTGCAAATATTAGAAACAAAACAGGTTGCTCACTAAATGTGCATGTAAGAGTAAGGCTATTTGATATGATACATGCCACTAAAACATATTATTAAAATTTTCAACCTCGAATATTGATTTTCAAGCATTCTGATTGGTTCATTCAATCTCTGTTATCAGCTCATATACTGATTGGCCTTATACAGGTATGGAAACCTCATTTTCCGGTCTTTTTGTAAAAATTGAATTCAATAGAATTTGGCTATGATTTTTAAGTATTTAGTTGTTCAGAAATGAATTAAATTTAATTAACAATTATTCCACTCACATCTTGATGGGTATGAGGTGAGAACGATTCATGCCGGAAATGAGGTCAGAATGATTCATGCCAGAAAACAGGTAGCTTGAACTTTTCAGCCCCGAAAGAAAACCTGTTAAAAGAATCCTGAACTACAATAACCAAAAGCATTACAATAAATTGAATGAGATTGTTTTAAAGCAAATACCACGATCAATTTTCAACAGCAAATAGCAAAACATTGAATGAAATTGGTCAAAGCTTAAACTCGTATCATAAAACAAAATTAAACATTTAGCATCATACCTTGTTTAAGAATTACTTGGTAGTCCCTCGGGAAGCAAGCTCAATAATTCAACAAAGAATTAGAACGACAGCCCATAACTGAAGTGTTTTCACACCTCAACAAAAACAGTGAGGTTGCTTGATTAAATAAACGTCGCCATTTTGTCAATGAACGCCACGAATCCATCCTGCAATTTTGTGCTTCCTGTGTCCGCCAACGCAAAACAAACCATTTTCAATAATTGGAAATTCAGTATTCGGTAAATCCAGCCAAAGCTTTAATTCCATTTCAAAAAATCAAACATAAAAACCAAACAAAAAGAAAACTAGACAGCGCTATTGAATAAAACATAAAAATAGCAGCAGTTGTGTCCGTGTTGTAGTATAGGGGGCTAACCTCACAACTAATATTTCTACTGCCATTAAATGTAGCTGTTAAATAGTACTTTATTATTTCTCAGAATAAATTTGGAGACCCGTTTTCTCCGTCAAGAATCGTCAGGTATTCATGCAAGCATTACAAAAGTTATTTCAAGAATTGATGGGAGTCGCGATAGGAGTATGTGGTTTATGATCTTCATTTATCACTCACACCTTTGGACAAAGGTTAGTTTTCTTGCAACAATTAAAACAGTTCCGGTTTCATCAAATTTATGGCCGGACAAGTATGAACATTTTTAAAAAATTTAAAATTGTATTCAGGAATGACGAATATATTGTACGTTTTTAAAGCGTTGTCTCTGACTAAAAAATAAAATTATTAAAACTTTCCTAACTAAAACTTCGTTCTTCTTCATTGGAATAAAAACAAACTCGACGACTTTCACTACAATGACTAGGGAGATCGAAAGGGGTCTGGGTACGAGTACGACAAGCGTGTTTTTTGGCCAAAATGACTTTTTTTTAAGACGAATTTATCGCTTTTTATCTCATCTGTGCACGAAGTGCAGGATGAGATATTGTGAGGGGGCTAAAATGTCACTCTCCGTCCAGCTGTTAGCACTGCTTTTAGAACTGGGACGAGTACTTTAAATATGCAGCAATCAAAAATGGCGGATTTTTCTCAGGCTTTGCATCCTGCTTTGTGTGAGTAAAGTCTACTCTACAGTTATTGAATTTAAAGTCTGGCTTTGGAATAAGATTAGGACGGCAGATTATTTCCAGCTTTAATGCTACCTCAACCTTAATCTGGCAAGCTTGAACAAGATCGAAACAATGAGGCTGGCTTCTAAATTTTTTGTCAACATTCGAACCTTCGTTTTTCAGGCCAGTACTCCAGTGATTTTAAATCTATATCAAACATATGAAGATTGGCATGACGCTGCAACAAAACCTGAGTCGTCATCACGACTGCAGAAGGGGATCTTGGTAGTTTTTTAAATGACAGGCAATCAATACACCTTTGAATTGGTAGAAGCAAAATCAGATGTAATTGCGTTCTAAATGAAATAGGTATTAAACGATTAATCCACGGATGAGATGGCTCACAAGCAGCCCTTTGATTCTTATCATTTAAGATTTCATATGTATCTCACAGTAAAAAGCAAAGATTAAAGACATAATTAAGAGCAATACCAGAGAAATTAACAAAAAAGCGAACGAGAAAACGATTAAAATATATGACCGGCTTGGAGCCATCGAGCAAAAGTTGTTTGTCATGGACCAAATTTATTTTAGGGGGTGCAGGTGCGTTTTTGCCTTTCCGCGGCACTTAATCCCCCTGTACTACCCCCAAAAGTAAAAATTTGGAAAGTATAATGCCTGAGCTTGAGGATAAATTTGGTTCGTGACCCCATGCAAGATTGAAATTGAATGGTTGTGAAAGCTGATTGTAAAGAGTTTAGATCAAGATTTTTGTCTTTTAACAAATGACTCAAGAAAGCAGGTTAGTACTATGATTATTTTTGTTTCTGCTTTGATTTGGGATAATTTTTAAGGAATCAAAGCGATGATTTAACACACAGAAATCGATTTACTTTTCAGCGTTTGTGGGTGACTTGGCCACGGCGCCATGTCATCTTCCTCACTCAAAGAGTCGGAAGTCAACCCAGTTTCCTGAGAAGTATTGACACGAATAAGTTCCTGCACTAATAGCGAATTAAGTTCTGTTAGTTGTACCCGTTTTTTCATCAATTGTAAAATTGTGCTTGAATTAAATAAAGAGCGATTCTGTGGAAGTTTTAGCTGAAAAGACTTTACAAAATGGTTGTTTGCTCTTGCAAAGAATCGACCACCCGATATTCCTGATCATAAAAGTGTCTGTTCATCTGTGATGAGAGTAGTTAAAGACAAAGCAGAACTTTTTAAGAATAAAAATAAAAAAGCTCTAGATGAACTACTCACTTCTGAGTTTAAGTTTTCTACGACAGTTGTACGAGAAAGTCGAGTTGGATCTTGTTCAAACAGTAAATCTGACACTGATCAGACTGATGATGCAGAAGCTGTTTTAGCAATGAGCAAATTAGTTGAGGAAAGAACAGTTGAAATAGTATTTAATTGAAACCATAACAGAAAATAGCAAACAGACAGCCATAATGGCTCAGTCCCTTAAAGAATTGTCACTTTCAAAATTTAAAATTGATGAATTAAAAAAAGTCAAACAAGAAATGAGTGGATTAAAATCCAAGCACTCAAAGACAAGTGAAAAATTAAATGAAGCAATGAATAACTTGAATTGTGCTGAAAAAGATTTGATAAATACTGAAAGGAGAGAAAAACGAAACGAAGACACAAAAAATTTGAAAACTGAAAATCGGGAACTGTTCCAGATAGCAGGTGCTTCAAAAGAACTGTTAGTGGATTTTGAATCTTCCGAAAAAGGCCAGAAGGCTAGAACAACAAAGCAAGTCTCATTATAAGATAAAAGCTAAGAAGCTTGAAGAAAAAGTAGCGTCAAATGAAGAAAATGTTTTGCTTAAATCAACTATAAAAGAAAAAGAAGAAGAAATAAACAATCTTGAATTTTTTGAACGTGTTCAATCTGAGAATCGTCTGCTCGGAGCTGTTTTCGATGATTTGCATGTCAAAGGTTTTGTTGCTGGATGTAGGGCTTTAGGCCTCATATCCAGAATAATTACTGAGCCCCTCTGGAAAGTACTTGAGGATACGACTGTCCATATATTGAACATGTCTCACGTACCAGGCATTACTTTCTTTCTTTCATTTTTGAAGGGAGAGACAGTATTTGCTGATTACAAAATTGTTAAAGATCAAATGTATGACAAACTTGTCCAGCCAAGTGATGAATGTGATGTGCTAACTTTGCAAGCACTTGAACTAATTTTCTCTGCCCTTGTTGTGAAAAAGCGAATGCTTGCCGATCATTTGGCAGAAGGAAAATATACTGGTGCTGCAGCAGACACTCTTTCAGCAGAGACTAAAAGTGTTGCTAAGACGAATGTAAACCCAGAGCGCGATTTTGGCATGCTGGATAGATTAATGATAGAAAAGTCAAGGGCTACATCGATTGTTTTGGAAGGTATAATCATGTTTAAGAAAAGTAAGACTGGTACTTGGAGAGATCAACTTCCTGAGAAACACGAAGATATTGTTATGGAGCTGGCTCGCAAATCAAAAGTTGATATTTGCAGCCAGGCAGACTAAAAGAAAATATTTGCAGCCAGGCAGACTACAATTAAGAAAAATCGAATGGCAAAGCTTGCAGAAAAATCTGCTGAAGAAGAGCAAAAAGCTCTTAAGTTGCGCATCAAAAAAGAAACGTTAATGGAAGGGATTGGAAAGTTAGGGGGGATGTGGGCTAGTGAAAGTGAAGTTAGAGACACGCTAGAGGCTTTTACAACAGAAAATGAAAAAATTAGAGCTCTTCATTTGCAGATTCAATTTCCAAAAGTTGTGCTTGGTGCTGTTCACTCTGATAAAACTGTATTCCAGCTTTCCTCAACTGGAAAAAAAAATTGATTCTGCAAAGCTTTTTTCCAATCTGTGCTCCCTTTTGGCATTTTCGCAAGCTGAAAGAGAAGGTAAAGAAGCAGATGAAGAACCCGAGCTTCCAGTTCCAATTTGTGTTGACAAAGCTGCCTTAGACCATCAAAAACAACTTTACAAAGAGCAGGCAGAGAAAGAACCTAGTGACACCCACGGGACAGAGAAGAGTGGCACTGGACAAAGGGGTAGAAAGAAGAGAAAAGTTGACGATCAGAGAGAAACACTGGAGAAGGATCAGTCGGACAATGACATTCCAATAGTGCAAGTTGCAGAAGACTTGATAGGGAAGAGGGTACGTCATCTTTGCAGTATAGCTCTACAAAAGCCTTCATTCCAGCTGACAAGACTGCCAACTTTTACCAAGGCGACAAAATTACGCATGAGAAGCTTCTAACTGACAATATAACATCTACCTACAACAAAGTTAATTCCAATACTATTCACACTATTAACAACGAAGTGAAGAACATTGCCGCTAATCTTAACATCAATGACAAAGCTGAATGTATGGCTGAAAGACAAGCATTCATTACATTAAAAGACCACAAAGACAACTTCCAGAACAAGCCTACATGCAGACTTATCAACCCAGCTAAAAGTGAAATCAGATGAATCTGCAAACAGATCCTCAAGAACATCAACACTAGCATCAGACAAAAAACCAAACTTAACCAATGGAAAACTCTGTCTCCGTAATCAACTGTTCTTCAATATTCAACACAAGAATCAACACACTTTTGCTGTCTTCATTATCTGGAACCTTAAGGGCAACTTTATCATCTTCAACATCAAATGGACCATTGTTTCAAGAGCTAGCCCATGTAACAACTTGACGAAAAGATGCGACCTTTGCCTGACTAAAAAAATAATGATAATTAAATACAGCAACAATTTACTCAACAAAAGATCCGATAAGTGCCGAACCGAAAACAAGTTTTAATTAAAGACCAATTGACGCTTCCTTACCATTATAAACTAATGTTTGTACTCCTATCTCTGCAGTTATTATATATAATATACAACCACTTATTGTAACTAGCGCCTCGCCTATGTATTCATGTATGTAAATATAAATTAGTTGATAAGAATGAGTGTGTAAGCACGAAACCCAGAGTTACAGTGAATCATGTGCTTTTAATCATTTCATTTCTATGCTTTACTCTGTGCACCTATGTGTGTTGAGCACTTTTAAAAGGTGTTTCCTACAACTTCCAAAGTTTATATGCTTAATGCGGTCTGGTGATAGTTTGGAAAACGAATGTCGTGCATGTGAAGAAACAGCGACATCTGTAAACACAGAATCAGAAGAAAAGAGGGAACATCTGAGAAATATGTCAAAATGTCCTAGTATTAATCATCTAATTCTTGTTTGGGGGATCGTTCAAATTATGATTGATATCACTGTAACATATCCTGGTAGAATTTTCACAATGAAAACAACCACACTACTCCACACGGAACTCCTAACCCATTATTTATCAAACAACTTCAGGGAACATGTTAATTTCTTCTTCCATTACATTCATTGGGAATGCAGTTTTTAAGTAACACAGTTTTCTATAAACATCAACAGCGGTACCTGTGTTCCCTGTCGTAAATGCAGTAGGGAAGAAAACGAGCAGAACTGTTATTCAACGATTGTCCAACAAGGACATTGTAAAGCTAGAATGGGGACTGACAGTCCAACAGCCCTGGCCGTAATGCCAAGTATGGCACATATTCCCCCATGAATAGTGAAAGTGGAAATGGGGCACGGTACAAGTGAAGTTTGGTAAAAGCTCATCGAATGCAATGGAGGAAGGCTTTGTGAGTGAGGTGAGTCAGGTGGCCAACAACTAACAAAGATGTGCTTAAGCACCATGCATGAAGAAAAAGAACAGTCACATCAAACATTAGTAAGTCCAGCCCAACTGAATACAGTTTGTTTCAAATCGTCTGTGGTGGTTTGCTGCACCCTGCAATGATAATGCTGTATTACTGAAAGACAAATGGATGTCAATCCTGAATTATATACAAAACAAACACTCCTGGACATATGTGACACAATTTAAAGATGTTCTCATCCCCTCTAACAAAAATTTAGGGACAACGAAAGTGCTGGTGAACACGAACAGCAGGGACAGCAGTACAGTGGTGATAGCGCAAGTTGTTTTTGAGCAGAAGCTCAACAATCTACAATAAACATGGTTCACATGTTTTACTCATATTTTGTACCCATAAAATTTAAAATTGCTTTATTTCTGGAAAACTGGCAGATGTAGCTGGCAAAACAAACCCAGGCTGGGCTTCAAGTCAGAATCTCAGGCACTCAAACTTTTTAGAAGATGGGGTCACTTTAGCCATCACTCAAAATACTAGTCAACAAAAATCTGGGTTGAACCAAGCTTGGATGACTCTCTCAGTGATGACGATGCTGTCATGTAGTACTGTGACCAGGTGTTGACCTCTGTGTTGCAGCTATTGTTTGCAACTGATATAGTAAAATGGACCTATTGTTTTTGCCTCTTTTGGTTGAGGCTCTTGTAAAAGTAGGTTGGTCTTCTCCGCTAACCAAGGCATAGCCACAACGGTTCTGCCGAGGCCAGAGCAGAAGCCAACAGCACAGAAAACAAAATGGATTTCAAAAGAAAGTGCTAGTTCCCCCTCGCAAATGGTGTGAGGATCAGGCAGTGGTGGATTCTACCTCCTCCATACTTTCCCATACCTCCTACTGAGCATAAAAATTCAACGCTTTTCTATATTATGGCAAACATAAAAAATATCATCTCTTTGAACTCAAAGATCAAAACCAACACCCTGCCGAAGTTGTTTACAAAGGCACATGCTTTTGTAACAATGACAATGTGGGCGAAACTTCATGTAATTTACAGTCAGGCATCGATGAACATCAAGACACTTTAAATCTCTCAGAACCGTCCAGACATCTTTATTCACATCCTGAACATTCTTTCACCTAGCAACCTACTGTTACTGTTCAACCTTCGACTTATGCCGTATTGATGAAGCTCTCAAAATTGCAAATTAATCGTCTCTCAACAAACACGTCAAAGCTTTTACTCTCTTCCCTGTTCCCTATGGAAATCACCTGAATAATCGAACACTGAAAAACAGCATATAAACCCTGTAATCTTTGAAAAATTTTCATATTTTAACCTGAAGATGAGCTGATGCTCGAAAACGTTTGTATGTATCAAATTTTAACATAATTTTACGTTTTATAAACAAAATTCTGTTTAAGAATCGGTATCTTTTTCAAAACCAACCGCTATTAGATACGATTTTTCCAGAACTGATGGCGTCATTGTACAAACAAGCGGTATCCCTAAAAGACATGCTTCTAAAAGTATAAATTTATATAGAACCAAATATGAGAGTTTACAAGCAAATCAAATGGATTGTAGGTGATGTCGTGTAGTCCTGCCATCCCACCATACCATTTGACCCAAAACACTAAATCCTAAAGAAGAAACTGCACCAATTTTAGTTGTCTTGGATACCCTCTGCTGGTACTTTGGAGATACTTCATGTGTGCCAGAACAAAGAGCACATTCTGGAAAGTAACATGTAACATGTGCAGCCACTGTGTTCTCAATTTCATGGATCCACTTCAACCAGCACTGCTCAATATTAGGTGCTTCAGGAAATGTCATGGCAACCATCATGACTCATGCTATCATAAAAACTCATCAACTCATCGTATGAAAGGAACGACAAGCTAACAGCACCTGACTGTCAGGGAATGATTGAAGAAAGGTTTGACAAAACCATTATTGAAATAATTCCAAAAGCTCTTGGTTGGTTGTTGGGCAATACTGATACTGCCAGACTGCCAGCTTGTCAAAGAGATTAACCGTGAAAGACATCAAAATGTGCTTGCAATGAACTCAAAAATGAAGAAAAATGCTGTTTTTACATACAAATGCATCGTTCCAATAAAATGTATTTTCAAATTGTGATTTTGTCACTTCCAAAATTGGGGTCCCCACAGCTGCTTTTGAAAAACGTCCCTTCACAGAGCAATAGTAACTAGGAGGAGTAAATCCATTGGCATTGGATAGGCCTTGAAAAATCTTTTTATCGATGCATTTTGGGCGAAGTTTGCGAGATATTTCTTGAGTTTTTGATGTTTGAACAATTTGTTTTCATCGAGTTTTCGATTCAAAATGGCGTCTGCTGTAACAGTTGTGGATGCAGATCAAGAAATTTTGAATTTGTTCGCTTCAGACGATGAAGAAGACTTTGATGGCTTCAACTTGGATGGAATGAGATACCATTGAGTTTGATTGCACGTGCTCATGGCAGTGAAAGAAACGATAATGTAGAAGATATGGACGAGTTTCAGATCGAAATTGAAGAAGATTCCTGAATGAATCTGCTCATGAAACTGAGCAAACTTGGAGCGAGGATTTTATGCCACAAAACAATTTTCCGTTCGAACAATGTTCTGGACCTGTGAGGAATTTGACAGCAAAAAAAGGCAATCGATTTCTTCCAACTCTTCTTCACAGAAAGACTTTATCGTCTGATTGTTCGTTGTCTGCTACACAAAACAAGAAGATCCCCTGGTTGCGAACGTGGCTTGGTCTTTATTTCATGATGGACATCTTGATAGAGTGAAATAATGAACTTACTATTGTTGCCATAGCAACAGGTGACATTTTCAGAGTTTTTCTGTTAATTTGTATAGGAAATTACACCGTTCGAGAAGAATTAATGAAAAATACCGCGCGTATTTGATGAAATTGAAATAATACCACGAGTGCGTAGCACGAGTGGTATTAATTCAATTTCATCAAATACAAGCGGTATTTTTCATTAATTCTTC
>JAODFW020976471.1:0-10445 GCA_027575235.2 Palythoa mutuki
CCCAGAGAAAGAAGATTGCGTATTATAATGAGCCAAAAAATGTTAACAGAAACTCGCCTATAGTTTGAAAGCAGTCAAATTCTCAATGCAGCAAGTCCCAACATTTATATCGTTCTTGACCCATTTGCATGCAACTTGCAACAATGTTGTCCAGGTGCACAAGTCTGCACACTTGCATTGCAGGATTACTGTACCAGATTGCATCGCTTTAGATGATCACTAACAGTGTTGGGAGCTGCATGGTTCCCACTACCCCTGGAATTCCTGGAAAACTCCTGGAATTTTGAAATTTTCTTCCAGGGCCCTGGAAAACTCCTGGTAAAACAGATAGTTTCCCTGTACTCCTGGAAAACTCCTGGACTTTTGTGAAAAAATTATCAACAGTTTTATAAACAAACCAAAATATATCAGTTGCTACTATTGTGGCAGAAATTGATATTGAAATTACTTGTTATCGTTTAGTTTTTGCTGAGAGAGAATTTGGGGTTGGGTCCTGGAAAAATATATTTTCTACCCTGGAAAACTCCTGAAATTTGTTATCGTTTGTCACTGAGTGAGAACCATGGAGTTGTTGCATTCGTTTGCATGCACCATGCAGTAATTGTCAACATCACCCAACATGTTGGTCAAACAATGTTGTGACTTGTTGCATCGATTTCCATGTGCCGTTATGGTGTGTAAAGGAGTATGATCTTTGCTTCCTCAGCCCATAGTTCAGTGTTTGAGGTACTCAAAGGCTCAGTGACAGCTGATTCCCTGGTCACCACGTCAGCCACAGAGAACAACTCTAACAGTACACCTGTCCTGGTTGGGGACAAAGAAGCTGAATCTGTAAGCATTTTTGTTACTACCAACAGGGTTAGTGCTACTCCTTGAACTCCTTGAATACTCCTGGAATTTTGTTTCAGTTTTCAAGGACGCTTGAAAAGTCCTTGAAAATATGAATTTCTGCTAAAACTCCTTGAGAACTCCTTCAAGTCCTTGAATTTTTGTACTGTCAGGAAATGATAGCACCTTGTTGGAAACAAATTATGTTGTAAATAAATTTTCTTCGTTTGGTTATTGTTAAACCAGCTAATTTATCTGTCTATTCCTGTTAAGTTATTTCGTTTAGATGATGGGGGAGGCATTTTGAAGTATGTTTTAACATTGTTAGTTAACAACTGCCTGAGAATCCTTCAAACGAATTAAAGGCAGGTGCTAAGAGCACTCCTTGAAAACATTGGTCTGACTCATTGAATACTCCTGGAATTTCGAACTCACAGCTCAGCACTAACCCTGTCAATTAAGGAAAGTTCTTGTAGGTCTCTCGACACTGCATCTTTCCAACGTATGCGTTGTCTTCCTGGTTCCCAGTGAAGCAGGCAGCGAGGCAAACGTGTTTGGTGCATGCTTTTCTTGTTGTTAGGTATTATATTTATGCTTGCAAAAACAGAGGCACTGTTGTAAGGCTTTCTTTATTTTTAAAGATAGTTTTATCTACAAAAGAAACTGAATACAAAATTGCTTTTGAAGAAGTTAAAATGGAAAACGTTAGTAAAAATGGGAGATCATTAATCTTTAATTAATCTTTAATTTTATTTCAAAATAATTGAACTACCAGCAAAAAACGCTGCTGGACAAAGGCCTTTGGGGAAAAAAATCATATTTAGATATTTCTTTATGCAAAGTGTAATTTTTTGTATTTTTATAATAAAAAATGTAAAAAAAAAATTCAGTCCTGTTTGTTTGAACCTTGACAATTCATTTTAAAGTGTATCTTCGAGCCCAGTGTTAGCTAGTTATTGTGACAAGTCTTATAAAGCCACAACTCTGATGAGAAATTATGACTTCAACGTGTAGCCGTATTATTGTTTCCATGATTTTTTTTTTCTTTTTTTTAGCTTGCAGAAATGGAGAAACAGGCATTACTAAAACAACAACAGAATCGTCACGCCACCAAGGGAATGAGAGAATTAGAGAAAATAAACAGGGTAAGTTCGCCGTGTTAAAAGAAAATGAGAGGCTCTTGTAGGGGTCTCGAAAAAGTAAAAATAGTTGACCAGTCTGGGACCAGAAGAGGAATCGTCTACTCTTCCCGCCAGTTTATTTCAGTGTTTCATTGTATTTTCCTACAAACACGATCATTTTTTGTATAAACAAATCGAAAAATGATCAGGTTTGTTTGGAAGTACAATCAAATAGTGAAATGAAGACTTACAGTAAATAGTTTTTAAAAAAACTATTCAATGCGTCGGTGAGTAGATACAAACTTGAAGTAATGTAGATAAACGAATTATCATCAGATGCTCTGACGAAGTGCTAACGCTCGAAACGTCAGCTTTCACTAATTCCCACGGCGATGATAATTCGTTTATATACATTACCTCAAGAGAAATGAAGAGTCGGCAATTCCTGAAGTGACGTCATGGCCTGTTCTCGACCCAGACTTAGCAATTCCCGGTCACCTTCGAATTCGTTGGGTGTGAACAGGGTGGGAACTTTAAAGCTTTATTCTCTGCGTCACTTATAGTGGTTCTATTTTTGACTGATAGGAACTAAGAGATGAAAACGACGAACTTCGGTTACAGATTGAGGCCCTCAACCAGAAAGTAAACAACTCGGTAAAGCGCCGCTCGAGCCACCGTAAGAGGAGAGATGACGGCAAATCAGGAGTTCACCGAGTGGGTTCGGTTCTTTCCGACTACACTAAACCCACCATGATCAGACGCAACAAGGCGGAACAGACGTCATCTGATGAAGATTTTGTGGATGGTAGGGTTGTGCCTGTGGTCAGGGTCAGCGGTGATGGCGGGTCAAATGAGGACGGTGAGCCTGTCAAGACTTGCAAAGCAAAATGGCGAATAATAGCCTTCATTTCAGATTGTTTGCCCTTACATCTTTATATCTTGTTTCCCTGGGAATTTATTTTGTTTCAAAAAGAAGCGTTGGATTTAGGATTTGTACGCCAACCGAAAAACCCTGAAATTCCTTAAATTTTGAGTTTTTGTCAAGGCCTGGAATTCGTTGAAAAGATTTATTTTTCCTAGAAGTTTCAAAAATTCATTAAATTTTGAGTTTTTGTTCTACCTAGTTCTATTTCGTATAGATTGGTTTATAGTCGTCACTGTTTTTCATTATTTCATTACTTTGATTGTCAGTGTACATAGCTAGTCTGAACCGCCTGTAGATAATGAATAAATATTCACCAAAGTGGAGGTGAATAGACCAGGATATTCACTGATCAGTGAACCATGTAACTACAGCGTGTAAAAAACACTATTCACTAGGTTGGATATATGCTAACGGTGAATGTCAGTGCACATATTAAGTTTATGCTGATATTCACTTTCGCTCACGGTAAAATTAGACACAGGAATATAGTTGTAGTATAAGTTGTATCTTAGGGCTAGTGCAGTCTTCTGATCATTTGATCAAATTAAATACTGCAGGAGAAGAGTAGGTATAAGTGTGTGTGAGAAGAGTTATCGTGTATTTTTTTTTTTAATCTATTAAAACTCCGAAAAGGGTCCACGGATCAAACCCTTTCGCAGAGGGGATGCGATAGGTGTGTACGTGACCCCCCTCCCCATTGTTCATAGAAATATGACAGCTTAAGCGTAAATCGAAATTTGAGAGAACATACCAGACAGTTGCCTTGTATTGTTTTCAGTTAAAACAGGTGATGACCATTAGCAACCCACGGCACACATCAAGAAACCAAAGCAAATTCCAGTCAATCACAAAAACAGCTTGTCAGAAACATCAAATTGCTTCGATTTAAGTAAAAACTCGGAGTTTTACTAAATTTAAACTCTCTGATGTTTTTGTCAACCGAAATTATAACGCAGGGAATGTGTTTTCATACAACAAATTTCAAAGTTTCCCGGCAGGCTTGCCCTAGGCCCAAAAGACTGTGGCTCATGCTTTCGATGCTCACTCGCATTCCCCAACAAAACACCCAGTGTATGGGTCTTCAGATCTGGAAATTACCTGGTCAAGTCAGAATTTTACCCTGACAAAAAGGAAAAGATCCCTGTTAATAAACATTGTAACATTTTTCAATTGTAGGTTTTTAATTACATATTTGTTTCGGTTTTGTCGCAAACGCAGCCGTGGTTTGAAATTTTAGCAGTTCTTTATAAATATGACATAGAACGATGTTCATGTAACTATTTGTACCAAACAAGGAGTGTTTAATTCTCCTTTCTGTCATTTCTTACACGCTATTACTCTTTGTCTTTGCTGTAACTGTTTGACTGTTTGATGAGTTTGTGCCTTAGGTAAACCGGACGCGTCTTGCTTTACTCTAACTCACTCTCCATCTCTGCCTATCTAAATATTTCCTCAGTCATCTCTGTTTTGCTCCTGTCTTGGATCATTTGACCTGCCCAGCCCTTGACGAACACGTGTGGTGACTAACTGTTGACGACAGTGTAGACAACAGACCTTCAATGTTTTCCCAGTACAGTCCTCTTGGGAAATAAGACTCTTTTTTTTTATCTGAACCTTTTTTGTGTATTTTTTTGTTACTGTATCTAAAACAAAAAAAAACTCAATTTCCCAGGGAACTGTATTGGGAAAACATTGAATCCATCAAATAAGGTCTATTATTACCTTTACAAATGACGTAACCTTAACGCATATTTAATCACTGCTCGTGGCAAGTTAATATCCAAAGGGGAAAAAGTTTCCAATAGAACATGAATTCAATTTTACTGGAAGGGGGGCGGAAGTGTACGCAATTGCCCTTTTCAGATACCAGTTAAAGACTCCAAAAATCACAGTTTTGACTACCAATTTTGACATTTCAATTGTCCACCAGACAAGTAAGTACATTGTAGATGTCTTCAGGCTTCTCGGTATCTTGCAATTCTTAACTTTGATCGTTTCGCCCGAACTTCAACTTCAAAACTGGGAAAAGTTTTTAAAAATTGCCCAAGTTTTCTACTGCTTTGGTCTTACTTTAAAATATTTATACAACAAAAGATGTTTTTGAAAAACATGTAATGTTTGTTATGTGAAATGTTGTTACGGGCAAGCAAGCAAAGTTCTCAAGCTACAAGTAGGTGAGGCAAGTAGTTTTCCCAGTTATTTGTGCACACTGACATGGACTGCTCACCCATTAATTATAACTGTACCTTTTCTGGTATTGCAAATCCAGTAACAGTTGCTATCTCTTATAAAGGATAAGTTAACTGAATGACTGTTCACAGAAATACAAAAATGAACAAGTGGGAGTTTCGATGTTTTTAGTGACAACCTAATGAAAATTGAGACAGGTACCAGTATTACAAAACTAATAAACAGATTTTTTTGGATAAAGAGATGTTTAAGGATATGAGAGTGTGACTTAAACCAGTTGTTCAAAAGCCGATTAGCTTTAATCCGGGGTTAAACTTTTAATCGATGTTTCTGTTTTCAACTTCACAGGGATTGAATGGAGTGTATTTTTGGGGTCGCAAATTCTGTTTCCTTATAAAAATAGTGTTTCAAAAGCACTGCAGACTTTCCTAGATGACGACTGAATTGCTAATTACATTTAAAAATTTAAACTTATTCCAGTGTTAAAAATAACCGGTTTTTCTGTACATCGCTGTATCTATTTTTTGGTCTAATTGGACGTTAGACGTTTATACATACGGACGACTTTTTCTATGGTCATAGCACAAGGGAATCCGTTCTCTTAAAATCTGTTTTCCTTGCTAAAATCATGTTCTTTTATGTCTTAATTCTTCTGGCTTCATATCCTGTCGGTCTTAGGAAATTTCCATTCTCTGACTCCTCGCTCTGTTGATCACTTCCCTCCTGGTAACCATGGAGACAGTACAGATGAAAATGTACCTGCTATCCCTTGGACGGGGAAACGTGAGTTTAAATACAGTGCTACTTCAACCTATCTGCCTGATGCTGGTTGTCTCTTTGTGGTGGATTATAAAAGCTGTTGTTCATGTAGTTTTGCGGAGCACTTTCCTCTTTTGGCATTTCTCTTTTTTTGGCGATAAGGCAGTCATTTTCTGAGCTATTTAAATATTATGAAAAGGCAGGATTGAATCAGGCCCCAGCGCAATTCGAAAGAATTTTATTTTAAATTGCATTTGCTAGGGAACTTTTGTTTTGGTTAATGTAAAATTTTGTTTTCCAAATCTCGTAATCAAAAAACCCTTTCGTTGAAACAGGAGTTTTAGTTTAAAGTTTTTATGTTAACATTTTTTTAAACTTTATGTAACTAAAAATTCGTTATTTACGTAGTTCATTTGTCTGAACATTTTTTAACAGACGTCAAAAGATCAGTAATGGCTGGCTTTACGATAAGATCAGAGCAAATAAAGGTCAACCGCTGGCTCGGAGGAATGGACAACTATCTCCTTCGTAACTGATATTAAATAAAAAAATATCTATTTACACTTACGTATGTGTAGGAAAAGATTGTTAATACGTACACGCCTTTTTATATAAGAACAACCTTACAAGAACAACGAGGCTCAAATTTGCCAAAATTTAAGAACAATTCAAGAACAAGCAGTCAGGCTGAGGCTTGATAGCTAGGAAAGATTTTGTAGTAGAAAATTGGCCAAAACTTAGCGATACAGTATAAAACATAAAAAGATTCACTGTAAAGACTGCTCAACAAACAATGAAGGTGAACTACCTTCATCTCTAAATTCAGCCGTACAATTTATGTGTGTCGCAAGGCGTTTCATTTTCCAATACCTTGTTTTAATTTGTTTTTTCTTCAATAAAAACCTCTCACAGAAATAAGAACAATTTAAGAACAAATTGAGGGTGAAATCGCCAAAAAATTAAGAATGAGCCTCGGCAAAATTTACTGGTTCTTATAAAAAAAGCGTGTATATCTCGACATTTGACCCAAATGACATGTTTGACTGTAATGCCCCCTTAATTCTCTACATCGGCTTCACTGATTCAGCTCTTTTCACTGATATGGATTGTAATCAGACGTAACTATAATCAATCAAAATAGATAACCGGCCTTATCGATTGATCCGGCTATATTTAAAATCAGTATATAATCTAGAATAATACATCGAGTAATAATGGAAGTCGATAAATTAAATAATTGATCTATACAAAATTATTTCATAATGAATCAAAATTGATGATCAGTTTCTAGTTTCATACACCAGCCGAGTCAATGTAAATCCCCGCTCCCCCGACCCCGGGGATTCTAAGCAGCTTCTTTAGTTTTATAAAGCGAATTAGAGTCATTCACTCCCCCCAAATCAAACGGGACACTAATCCATCCCAGGTTAGCCCCCAGCAGAAGCAGGTAGTCATTTTGCCGATATCGGGAAGATGGGAAAGCTGAGCTGAGTCAACTTTGGCGGAAAAGAGGGTCAACATGTCAGTTCAACATTTAGCAAAGCCGGGTTTGAACCCGGGACCTTTTGTTTGGAAGACAGGGATGTTGCCGCTACGAATAACACTCCGCATTTTATCTAAGTAAATTAAAACTGATAAATTTTACCGTTTGGAGCAAAATTCAAGATGCCGTTTGAGCATTTGTTCTTTATCAGCTCGACAAGATGGGTAAACCATTCCGCTGAGCGATCTAGAACAAGGAACATCTCGGGAGAACGACACAACAATGCCACTCCAACGTCTTCCAAGTACTGTGCTGCTTCTGCTTGTTGCCAGTCCTGTGATAGATCACATTGTGATGCCAGCTGTGAAAATTCCTCTTCGGTAATGAAATGCTTTCCTGATCTACACTCGATGATCTTGTTTTCAAGATCAATAAGGCTCTTTGGAATACTCTCGGCTGGTAAGTTGCACTTATCCACAACCTCAAAAATGTTTTCACAAGTAAGGTTGTCAAAGACAGCGGCTTCTTTAACATTATCGTTTATCTTCCTTAGGTTCTGTTGGTCAACATACAACTCTTCTGCTCCATCAACTTCATTTAACCCAACTACTGCAATGCTTGAATGTGGTGCTTTAAAGGCAAGGTAATGGAGCCATATTTGCAAATGTCTCAACGAATTAGACGTGAAATTACTCGCGTCTAAGGCGTACAGGTAAATGGCATTGTTGGTGACACAAGACATGCTTAGGAAATCCTTGGACGAAAAGGGCTCGCCTGACTTAATAGCATCATTAGACTTATTCAAGTTCCACACCTGTAAAAAACATGACATTAATTAACGGAGGAGCAGGGGAGAAGGCGTAGTCCCCCAAATAAAAGTTTTTGCGCTCCTCATAAGATGCAGGAAATAACGCTAGATCAGTATAAAATCGGTTTGATTTTTACAAATCAATATTATTTCATCAAAATCATGCTAGGTTAAACGTGTGGCATGTTTAAACTAAGAAATCGATCACAAAACAACTGAATACTATTAAGATTACCAAAACGTTTGGTTGTGTCAGCAAATTAAACGTCTTATGGGAAGTTAGGACAATCAGTATGAGCTTGGCTAGGTGTATAAAACTGCTCCCTCCCTCCTCCCCTTCCTTCGTCTCCTCCCTTCTCTTTAACATGTACTTTATAGCGCTGTCATTATAGATATGGCACTTAGGATGCAGTATGTATCTATTTCAAAGAACAGTGGGGAGTTAAGGACATACATTTTAAAACGTTAGGACTGTTTTTCTAGTTTTAGATTTTAAACAATCATATCAACTTAGCTGCTTTTATTGTGTATAAATAAAGGTTTTGTTCTCAGGTACTCTAAATGTGAAATCTACTGCTGATATGATATTTATCGAGATTAGCAAAACACGATGCCATCGTGATTCCCTCGTCAGGCAAGTAATGAATGCAAGAGTTCAGTTTGAGCTAGCTAACATATACTAATTCGATATTAACAAAAAATCTTAGCTCAAACTGAATTCTTGCAATTACCATTCACTTAACAACGTGGTAACGATGACTCTTAAACGTCGTGTTTTGCTGTTCTTGATAAATTTCACAATTTTGTGTGTTACAAAACCTTCACGCATTAATAACATAAAGTTAGGTATGAACGAAAAAGGGAACCTCATATTTGATACCGCCCCTCTGCAACATTCCATTTGTCGGGTTCAAGACTCTGTTTAATACATGCGAACATGGTCCAAGTAGCATGAGTTTACAGGTCGTCACTTCAACCGATTGACTAACTTGGCACTTTAATGAACTGTCAGGAATGTCTCTTCCATGGATAACGGCATGGATTTGATAATATCCGTTCGTGGGAAACGAAAACGAACCTGTATCAAAGACATACGCGTTTGATTCCTAATTTTGTACTCGACAATACAGCTTCACAAGGAACACGGCACAGAGCGCATAGAAAAATAACAGGTTATATATCAAAACTACGTCAAACTAGAAAATCATAGAACATATACTTTTCATGCAACACGTTTTTGAAATCTTTTCAATCAACCAGCACATTATTTTCTATAGGATTGTCCATATAAACTGGGATGTCCTCAAACACCGTAGTAGAAGATGTTAGTTTCAGATTTACCTGCAAATTACATGGCCTCATGTCTTCATTAGTTTGATAGAAAAGCGTTATGTCTTACGACGTGCAGTTCAGAAGCTAAAGATGATAACAGTTTTTTCTGTATTGGGCCAAAGTGAGAAGAAAAAGCTATGCAGCAACAAAGATAATGTTAAAACGCCTCAAGATTAGCCCGTAAACCCTTTTGACACTGTGATAATTCGGTGACTGATTAATTAAGTTGTCAACAGAAACTTGGTAACACATGACCTACCTTTATAAATGTTGCCATCATTAACACTGCAAAGATTGACTTTAAAGTTATTCCCCTCGCTCCCTGCTGCTGGCGATTCGTTTATTAAGACCTTGGGCTAGATAGCAAAACAAAAATTATGATTCATTATTAAAAGGTCAAATATATTTTGCTACATTGAAAAGAAAAAGACCATATACTTTTTGAGGACTGGTACTTACTGGAAGCCCCTTTCATACGAAGACGCTTTATAAACGACTTAAACGTTCTGCGTCAACGCGAATATGTTCAGATTGATTTTGCCTGTCCATGCTAAAACGTATCAATCGGCCTTTTGTATTCTGGGCACTAGTCATCATACGTAGTGACGAAATGTTTGGCCAAAAAGTATAGGGAGCGAATTACAAGATTTAACGTTTACTAGTTCCACACGAAGACAACGGATAATCCTATACAAACATAGTAGCTTCCAAAACTGCTTTGAAAAAAAAAGGATTTACGAATCGCTTTTGTTTCGTTGGGACAAGTAACGATCAAAACGTTAAGCGTTAACTTGTGAAAGCTTCTTCCTATGGACGGGGATTTAAGTCCCGCTCGGACCACTAGTTGGATTTGTCTTTGGGTAAATCCCAAAGTCAAATCTACCACGCTTTGTAAATAGTCAACTGGTCTGCCTCCTGCCAGTAGGGATTCTTAGTACAGTGTAATGCGTTTTTAACTCACGGTGTTTTTTTATTTATTTTTGCGTTTGAGAAAACTGA
>JAODFW020976573.1:0-10444 GCA_027575235.2 Palythoa mutuki
GTCCAATTTTATCCTGTTTTTAATTTAGATTCTAATTACAAATGGGGTATCGCTTTTACAAAATTGTCTATGACTTACAGCTGGTACAACATTAAGGATATCTTTAACAATAATAAACTTAAATATTCTAAAGGTTCAGGAAATAGTTGGACTGCTGTCACTTTTCCCAATGGAATATATAGTTATGCTGATTTACAATCATTTATTAATGAAGGTGAGAACATTAAATTTACCATGCTTTACACTAGGCATCGTATAAAAATAGAATTAGGTGGTGATTATCAGTTAGATTTAAGAGAGACTAACTTTGCAGATCTACTTGGGTTTGATAAAAAAATAGTGACTGCTAGTGAAATAGGCAATTTAAAACCTAATATAACTCATTCTGTAGATAATATTCACATATGCATGAACAAATTAATAAGATTTAATCCAGTCGATAGCAAAATAAGTGACTCGTTGTTTTCTTTCAGTACTGCAAATCTTAGAAGAGGGTTTAACTTTGAAAAAGAACCGATTTATCCTGTCTTCGTTCCACTTAAAGACTTTCATTTTGATGTGCTCTCATTTTATATTAAAGATGATCAAGGCAATATCATAGATTTTAATGATATTGATTGGAGTATGACATTAGTAATAAAACCATTGAGTCAATAAAATGGGATTGTTAAATGATCGAACAGAAGATTTACAACAGTCAGAAAAAAACAGAAAATAAAGTAACAAAATTCAGTAGTAAAATTATTCTTCAAGGTAGTAATAGAAAAACAGTCAGTCTAACTAATCCATTTGCTTGGACACGTGCTATCTTCTCTATCAAACTTTTACAAATGTACACAAATTTAACTATTCAAAGAAATCTCAGTGCAAAGCCTCACTATGCTTTTATGTGGGGAGATTCGTTAACTTCAATTTCAACTTGGAAATATCAATATGTAGCTGAAGTTGAAATTTTAAATCCAAGTGACTCAGAAGTAACTATTAATTTTTTGAAAGTTGGTTTTTGTACATATTCTTCGGGATTTCCTCCTTCTACCTGGACAACAAAAAATAATCATTTAAATTATCAAATTGAAAGTGTAATATTAGAATAAAATGGGAATTTTTAATGATATACCAAGCTATAATAATGTACCAAAGATCTCGACGGAAAAAGATAGAAGACCTATTGGAATATGGTCAGGTGTTGGGCCTGTTTATGGTTCTATAGATTTAGGTTTCGATTCTAGTAAAGCTACGTTATTCTCTATTAAAACAAAATGTGAATCTAAAGAGTCAGGTTATACTTTTTCAGATACATTTTGGATAACTAAAGTCATTCAACAAAACGTTGTTATAGCTTTGATACCTTACTATGATGTCGTAAATACCAGACATTTTGCTTGTTCTGTACGACTTTCTGGACAACAGTTATCAATGGTTACAAATGACGACAAACTACCTGTTACATTATTAGAAATCTTAGCCAGGACAATTCAAGGTTACATAACAGATCGTATTGGTCCACAGGGTCCACAAGGTCTACAAGGTCCACGGGGGCCAGGTGGATTCAAACAAACGAGTGATGGACAGTACGATTGTGAAAATAAAAGATTGACTAATGTAGCAGAACCAGTAGGATTAAATGACACAGTAACAAAAGAATATCTAGATAAGATTCCAGGTGTAGCACTGACACGTTCAATCAAAGCAGCTGGTGGGTTATTTACTGAAGGAGTCCCTGTGGATGGGTTACCATTAATTCAACCTACGGGACAGAGTTCTGCTACGAGTAAAAAATATGTAGACGATTCTATTAATTCGTGTTTACCCTTAAATGGTTCTAGAATTATGACTGGAGTTCTTAGTATGGGAGATAAAAAGATCACTCGTCTCAAATATCCTATTGCAAGTTCAGATGCAGCAACAAAACAATATGTGGATAATGAAAAATTCTACAAGTACGCTCAAACAGTCAATCAGTTCAAATTACATAGTCAAAACTTTTCCAACACAGATGGGCGTTTGTCAACATTTTCATTTGGAGTGTATAAAGATTTTGTATCAAAGTATCATACAGCTCCTAGTCATGTAGTGATGACTTTATCTGGAAGCCCTTGTACAGTTGATGTAAATCTTGGAAGACTAAAAAATATAGAATACTTTATACGTGTAGAAGCTTTTGTGGATCCTAATACTAGCGGTGGTAGTTTAGACTTTCATGTTAATAAAAATCATTTAAGAAAGTTTGAACCAGAGCCTAATATTGTTGTTGTTAATAGTATTATAACGGGTTCAGAAAGTAAAGACACTGTTTTTAGAATTCGTATTAGTTATTTACTCAACAGAGAAATTGCTTTATTTCTTTATGGTGTTCCAGGAGACCTCTATGTTGATCCTTTTGTTGTAGATAATATTCCTACTCTTCCACTGAATGGTGATATAGCGATGACTGGTGATTTAAATATGGGAAACAAAAAAGTGACCAATGTAGTAGATCCAATGGCTAACAAAGATGCTATTACAAAAGCTTGGTTTGAAAGATACATCGTTATTCCTAGATACCGCAGTTTAGAAAGTGGTGATCGTAAGGGAATTATTCAAGTTAAACTTAATAGTAAAACCAGTGAAAATATCGATAAATTAGTAGGTAGTAATGAAATATTTACATTTGAACCTACTGGTAGAAAAGTTATTGAAATCTGCTTTCCTTCTTCAGTCAATCTTTCAGAAATAACTTTAAATGCTCCTAGTAGCGATCCTCCTGCTTCTACACAATGGTCAATGTTATACTTTAATGAAAAAGCTAAAACCCCAGATTGGATTAGAATGACTATAGTAAATTACTCTATCTGGAGAGGACAAATTATTATAGCCACATTAACTCCAAAAATATCAACACGATTTAGATTAATTTTAAGTCGTATATTATTAGCATCTGAAATGTATTCTGTTAATTTCACCACGGCAAATGGAGTCTATGACACAAATTAGACATTTAAGTGGTTAAAAATACATTTGACAGAATATGGATCTTGTAGATGGAGAAGAAGTTTCTGTAACGCTTAATGATCTTGCTGATATTTATAGAAAAAAGATACATTATTATCAAAAAAGTTGCAAAACAGCACAGTTTATCTTTAATGTGTTGTCTCTCTTGTCTATCGTTTTAAATGTTGCTGGAACGTTAGTTGGAACTAGCATGGCTAGATGTAAAGCTAAAGATAAAGTCTGTGAAAGTAAAATAGCTTTGGGTATTCTATCAGGTTTAGGTATTCTTCTTCAAACTTTCTTGAAGTTATATGAATATGAGAAAAAATATACTATAGAAAGCTTGCTGTCACCCAGTATAAGCAAATCTTTAATAAAATTGAAGCTTATCGAAGAAGTGGTGAAACAGATCTTTCTAGTTTTATAATAGAGATTAATGTATTAGAAGACTTAGTGTCTGATGTTTGTCCTTTAGTTAATAATTCAAAATTATAATTGATACCATTTAAATATAGGCGGCGTCAAAGCAGCAATTAATAAGTCATTTTCTTCTGATTCATCCATTGTTTCTTCTGAATACAAATTATAGAATCTCTCTTCTCTTTTAAGCCAATACACTGACTCTAAACATTTTGGTTTGTAATATTTGGATGCATAACGCGCTATTTTTTTCCATAATTCATATTTTTTATTCTCACCTAATGTTTTCTTGATCGATGGTGACAAGTTTTCGTCTTCTATATAAACTATTTCGCTTTTTGAAAAAATGGTTAATACTTTATCTTTCACATAGTGAAATCCTCTATTGTCGTAGAGTTCGTCCCACAACAACAAAAATTCTGTCCTTTGGTAATCAACAAATTCATATTTGAGAGTCATTGGTAGAAATAAATCGTTTATAGATCTTCCTTTCACATTTTTCCAAAGAGTCTTAAAACTCAATTCTTTCAAAGACAAATTTTTATTTTCATCAATGTGAGCCACGTCAATCAATTTTTCAATGATATGTTCTAGACAACTATCTTCAGAAATTTCTGAATTTGTCATTATAAAAAGTGTAAAACTCCTCAGGGACCCCACACATTATGAAACAACCATCCCCCATGCTTCATAATGACACCGCTCGAGGACCTTCTATATTATTCTGTGCTCTTTTTGTACAATCGGTGTGGGATTTTTATATAAAAAATTTAAGATACTTAATCATCAGAAACTAGTTTTCTCCGTTGATTCCAATAGTTATTTAAAATATAAACAATCCATCCTCTTTTATCGCAAAGCCAAATTATATTATTCCATTTCACTAAATAAAGTGTTTCTCTCCATCTACATATTTCTTCTGCTTTGTCTGGAGGAATTTTCCCTAATAAAGTTTTATTTTTATAATTGCTTTTTTGTGCAAAAGTTAACAGTTGGTCAGTATTCCATTCAACTTCTGGAATAATATCCCAATCGATCAACTTTGGAAAAACAAACCTTGGTCTGCTATTTGGTTTTGTTTGTAATTCCATATTAGATAATATACTAGTTCATAGTTATATATTCAATATGAATTTGCTGTAGTTGAAGATCTGTCAGAAAAAATAATACCACCTACCCCCTATAGTTGTATCTAAAAATGTCTCTAGGTAGGGGTACCCTAGGGTAAAAAGAGGGTTCGAAGGGGGTTCGAAGGGGTAAAAAGAGGGTTCGAAGGGGGTTCGACCCTTGTTTTTACCCTTCAAGTAGTATAGGTGGGGTCAAAATAATACCATTTAACCCTAAACGGAGGGTATTTGTACCCGAAGTTTAGGGGTAGGTGGTATTATTTTGACGCCACCTATACTACTTGTGAAAATGAACGTGTGGAGAGAAACGTTTACTTACCAAGTAAGAGCAAAATAGAAAATATCTTATCCGAATCAATTCCAAATGTTCCACTGTCTTTCTTCATGATATTGATAATTCATTTAGCACGGTCTTTTCAAAGAAACATGCTTTTTCTCCACACGAACTACAAAATCAAGAGCATTGTTTGCCATCTCGTCAGAAAATGGACAACTGTGGTGCGAGTCGCCTGCACTAAAGGGAGTTTTACTGAAAAGGACCGTGACTATATAACTGACGAAACGCTCTGCAAAAGGCTGTTTTAAGTTCACATTTTGGTTTTAAAACAATGTATATATATTTATGCAGGACAATGTTAACTACAAAGAAAAACTGTCCCTTATAAAGCAGAAAAACCTATGGTCGTTTTTTTAAAATACAGTTTTTGACCAACCGACCCTAATTTCTCTGTCAAAGAATACTCAGTGATAACAGAAAACCAAGTGGGAATAGCCAAAACGGTCAAACGAAAATGCACGCAAAATCCTATATGATGAATAGAGTTATTTGGATCTAAGTTTTCGTTTTTAAATTCTAAAAGTGAAAATTAAATGCCACAAAAACCTCCAGAAAAGTTAAGTTAACATAATTTAACGATGTTATTTATATCTTACTTTTACTTAAAAAACACCTTCAAGCTCTCACAACAATTGGTTTCGGAGACATGGTCCCACGAAGCGGAAG
The DNA here is from genome assembly GCA_027575235.2 of Palythoa mutuki. Lineage (NCBI taxonomy): Eukaryota > Metazoa > Cnidaria > Anthozoa > Zoantharia > Sphenopidae > Palythoa > Palythoa mutuki. The sequence continues at coordinate 5,521 of JAODFW020976573.1, forward strand.
AAGACCAGAGGGGTCCCTCCAAATGTTTGAGATGATCATCCGGGGATTTTATATTGCATTTGGTCTCTCACTGGTGTCAAGTGTTCTCAGTTCAACCGTTTTTGTCATTGAAGAAATGAGAACAGCAGTCAGACAGTTAAGCAGAAAGAACGGTAACTGAATGATAATTTTTAAACAAATATAACTGATAAATACATGTAAATATTCATGATAAACGACTGATAGCGTAATGGACTATAGTTTTAGAAACTGTTTGATGAATTTGTTAAGTTTAACACCATGAATAGTAAAACAAAACTGACGTTTCGGACTGTAGTCCTTCGACGAAGGACTATACAGTCCGACGAAGGAATACAGTGCGAAACGTCAGTTTTGTTTTACTATTCACGGTGTTAAACTTATAAAAAATATCAAACTGTTTCTTCAGAAACACCGACGCAACATCCGATTTTATAACTTTTATAGTTTTAGAGGTCTTATTGTTTTCTCAGTTTCCTACAGCATACCTGACATCCAAAAAACCTGGAATTGTCTAAATCTAGTTGTAAAAAAGTATTTTTTCGTAGTTTTTTTTTGTACCATGGCTCTAAAGTGAAATCAATAGCTGAATTAACCAAGCCGGTCGCTCTTTTTTACGTTGCCAGTTAGTTGTCAGTCGCCGGTTATAGTTGTCAGTTAGAGTTACCAGTTGCCAGTCAGAAATATCAGTTAGAGTTACCAGTTGCTAGTTAGAAATGTCAGTTAGAGTTGCCAGTTGCCTGTTGCCAGTTATAGTTTCTAGTTGCCATTTGGCGCTGCCTCGCCAGTGAGAATTGCCAGTTAGAGTTGTCGGTTGCCAGTTAGAGTTGTCAGTTGCCAGTTAGAGTTGTCAGTTGCCAGTTAGAGTTGTCAGTTGATAGTTGCCAGTTAGAGTTGTCAGTTGATAGTTGCCAGTTAGAGTTGTCAGTTGCCAGTTAGAGTTGTCGGTTGCCAGTTAGAGTTGTCAGTTGCCAGTTAGAGTTGTCAGTTGATAGTTGCCATGCAGTTAGAGTTGTCGGTTGCCAGTTAGAGTTGTCAGTTGCCAGTTAGAGTTGTCTGTTGATAGTTGCCAGTTAGAGTTGTCAGTTGCCAGTTAGAGTTGTCGGTTGCCAGTTGCCAGTTAGAGTTGTCGGTTGCCAGTTAGAGTTGTCAGTTGTCAGTTGCCAGTTGCCAGTTAGAGTTGTCAGTTGCCAGTTAGAGTTGTCAGTTAAAGTTGCCAGTTGCTAGTTAGAGTTCGTTTTCTAGTTGCCAGAGTTTCCGGTTGGCGTTGCCATTTGCTAGAGGACCATGCCAAAGAGACCGAAGTTCTCTTACTTGTCTTACAAGACTTTTACCGGGAAATCTGCCGGTAACTTCGTAAATTTTAAAGCAAACAAACTATATAGCCTTTACCCTTTCTGTCGTGATTGTTGTGTTATTCAGTGTTGGTTTTCGTTAGTGATTTTACACCATTTTGTCAATTTTTCGTTGAAATCTCTCCCCAGTACTCTCGATCATCCGCTCAACACCACGAAAACCTGGGGTCTAATTATAGGCGAATCTTTACTGACATCATAGTTTATACTCAATATTCAACTTCATTAGCATTCGAAAGAACAAAACTGAAATAAAAAAGAATTTAAAACTTACCACCGTTTTCATCAGTGGTACGCGTCCGTTTTTTTTGTTGAGTCGAAGTTGGGTTAAGTCTGCCAACAATCATGTCATTGTTGATTACCGACCGCATATTTCACACACTGTGACAGCCTAACAAAACCTACATCTACATGTCTGTAGTTTATGAATTATGATTGACTAGTGTTCCCTAAATAATAAACAAGGTTTTGATTGGCGGAAACCAGAAAACGAATGTTAACGAAATTCAAAAGGTCGTGTAGCAATGATAAGGGCGGTAGGAAATGCAAAAGAAAGTGAGACCAGAGATTCGGTTCTACACCGCGCGCGTTATTGACAAAAGAGAGCAACGTGTCCGAAAGACTTTGGAATCAACAAGAAAACGCCAACAAAAATTCAAAGCCGTTACCTAGGCAATACTCAATTCTTTTTTAACTCATTAGTATATTTTGGCTTTTAGGTGCCTCAAATTCTTTTATTACATATTTTGAATTTGTTTCTCACACATCGTCCTATTTATATCTGTAGATTTTTGCTTTTAGGTTTCATTTATGGTTGCCAATCTGGCAGCCGAAAGCAAACCGGTATTTCGGTATGCCCTAACCGATCTTTAGCTTGGCCCTAACCGATCTTTAGCTTTTAAGTTATTTCTTAGGGCCATTACCTTTATTCTATTTTTATTGTGTTATTTCAAGTGTAAAAATATTACAATTATGGGTAAATAAAGAATTGTTGTTGTTGTTGTTGTTACCAGAGAAGTTTCTAAGTTTTTGTATTCCGAACTTTTCAATTTATATTTTGATCAGAAAGAAAGGCGCTTTTACTGATGAAGCAAATAACGTAAGCAATGATATTCACCTTTTAGCACCGGTTTACTTAAGAAACGAGTCAACCTTACCTGTTCACGTAACCAAATGAAATTAACTTTTACTGACTCTTACACAGCTTCCCGTGATGTATATGAGGTACCTCTCAGCGACTCACCCGAGCCAAGGGACAATCAACCTTACACACTTTCTATGGATCTTGATAAGATGGTTTTCCCGAAAGTGATTCCGTTTAGAGCGAGTTACATCAACGAACCCATCCAAAAGAACGCAATATTTGATGACGAGAAATGGTTTTACTGAGATTATAAAACCAAGTAAAGTTTGATTGGTCAGTGTTCACCTCAGTTCAACCGACGTCCAGATATTTTGAGATTGATCTAGCTCAGTGGCCGCTCTTGCATACAGGCTTATATTACAGCCCTGAGGAACTTTTTAGGGAAAAATAAGGATTTTTAAATTTAGATTTTAAGAAATTTTCGGGTTAAAATGTATTGAAAATAGAACATTTTAGGGCAAACTTACAAGATATACAGATTTTGGATGTATGCTGAGTGATCTTAAAAAAGTATTCACAGTATAGGCCGAATCATGATCAAAATGGCCCCCTTTGGATGACGCCATGTGAATAATAATAAAAGCTTATCTCTTACAAGTAGAATTACGTAGATAACAACTTTACCCGAATCAAATGGAGATGCGCAGCATTGCAAGGTTTACATCTGAAGCTGAAACCATGCAAATGCTGTACACCTCGACATCATCGGGCGAGTGCCAACGGATATGGAATGGAAAAATTAGGGATATTTAGGGAAAATAGCCCAAAATTGGTGGAAAATTAGAAATTTTAAGGTGACTGAAAAAAAATTAAGAATTCTAGGAATTTTAGGGCTGTAAGAATGCCTGTGCATACATCAAGGTCATGTCGTTATTCATCGCCGCCTGAGAAGGCGAATCGCGTCGTGCACGCTTTTTTTATAAGAACAACGAGGCTCAAATCTGCCAAAATTTAAGAACAATGTAAGAACAAGCTCAGGCTGAGGCTTGAAATGATAACTAGGAAAGTTTTTGTGGTAGAAAACTGACTAAAACTTTGCGATAAAACATAAAAAGATCCACTGTAAAAACTGCTCAACAAACAATGAAGGTAGTTCGCCTCTAAATTCAGCCGTACAATACATGTGTGGCGCAAGGCGTTTCATTTTCCAATACGTTGTTTTATTTTGTTTTTTCTTTATTAAAAACTGCTCACAAAAATAAGAACAAATTAAGGCTGAAATCACCAAAAAATTAACAACAATGAGCCTCGGCAAAGTTTACTGGTTCTTATAAAAAAAGCATGCAGTAACCAATGTCGACTCACTACATTATTCGCCTAGAGAATGTGTCGACCTTTTTTCAAATAAAACAATTGTAATTTGCAAGAGTGGGTTTTTCTAAATCACAAGAAAAACCAAGAGTGCAATACAAATGTATTCACTCGGTTTCGTGTACTGTAGGGTATTTATAAATTTGTTGAATTGATGAGACAAGAATGGGCAAGCGACACAATTTTGAACTTTAAATTCCTGAAACGAGCTAAAATTTGCTCTGGAAAAAAGTGTACCGGACGAGGTCGGAAGATTACTTCATAAAATACACAAGTGAAAGTTCCAACACAACTGTTTGCGGAATAAAACTTTGTTTAATAATAATGTTCTTGCTATATACAATCGTTATACAAAACTAAAACAACAAATAAGAACCATTCATTCCCTCGTTCTTCGTGATGCAAAAATATGTATATACTTTATCAAAGCAACTTTTGGTCATTAGAAACCTTTATCGTTCATGTTCCAACCAATGGAACAGTTTTGTTAATAAAGCGATACAAAGCAATCTTCTTATTATGGCGAGTTTGTAATTTCGTTAATTTAATTAATTATTTTTGAAAGTGATCTCTAAGTTACTTGAAGGTTAGGTAGCATTAATGCACCGGCCTCTTTAGTGATCAATCACGCTTTCTATATTCATCTATTTGGCCAAACAAGAAAATTCTCGGTTCCTCTTCTAGAATCTCTGAAAAGCGCAGAAATCACAGCAAACGAGTCATTTCGGTTCAGCGCGTGCAGCTGAACGACATAATACAAATTTTTCCATATATTTTTTTATATGTCATAAAATCTAAAAAAGTAAAAGCGGAAGCAATTTCGAAATGCGGGCACTAACGAGAAACCCGAAAGTTTTCATTTGGATTCATCCTAAAGGGTAATGGTGAACGAAAAGCAGCAGATGACTTAGAAGAAAAAGAGGGGAGAGGGGTTAGTTTAACAGTAAGTAATCTAATGTTTGAAACAAAGCTTTCAAATTTGGAAAATGGCCGAGTTTGGATAGGCAAACTGTCAACATATACGATGAATAAAAAACAAAACATCTATACATCGAAAACAAAGCCTTTTGCTAATAGTGTCAGAAATTATGGCTAC